>APFE030960579.1:263040-279780 GCA_000404065.3 Pinus taeda
ACAATTATTGATGAGGGGGCATCTACATGTATTATGTCAATGAGTTGCTAGAAAAATTTAGGCTCACCACCCTTGTCATGATCGTCAATGACGTTAAAAGAATTTGATGGATAAACATACACTGGATACAGGATTTTAAGTAACTTGCAAGTCGAACTGGGGGGAAATACAGTAGAAATTGATGTTGAAGTTATCGAAGGAAACCTCGATTACAACATCCTACTGGAAAGGCCCTGAATTTATGCTATGGCTGCTGTTGTGTCAACATACTTCAGAAATATTTCATTTCATTTTCAAAGCGGGATTACAATCGTCGACCAACAAACCTTTCTCCCCAATAGTTCACAAGTTACGGGAAGCATTTTGATGATCCACGGAAGCTCTCAGTCGCTTCAAAATATCAGATTAGGCCTACTAAAAGACCCTACATTGATGGGTACTTTTTCCCTACCACCTCCAAACAATTTGGCGGAAGTGGCCACGGTGGGAACCTGCAATATGATATCTTCTAGATTCAGAAGATTCCTGAACATTTTGATAGCATGGATCATCACTATTTTAGAAATATTGTAGCAATCAATTTTCTTGGCCTCAGGGGAAAACCCAAATCAATGCTCATCGAGTGCTTGGATAGATAGGTCTAACGAATATGGTATCTCTTCGGATCCTTGGTCGCACATACATTCTACAAATGAAGGAATCATTCAGTCAATGATGATAGGAGAGGCCCCATGGGAAGATTACCACCATCATTCCCATCTTCCGGATTACCACGAAGATTATTCCAGTGACCTTAATCATCCTTTAATTTTTTATTTTCTATCAAATACTGTAAAGACAGTGTAATCCAAGGATAATTCTTATCTCATGTCGACCTCGTAAAAAAAATTGAAACAAGCAGTCATGAGGATAGTTCTTTTACTGTGTCAACCTCATTAAAAAATGAAACAACTCCCTTTCTAAGTCGAGTCTTTCAAAGATCTTGAAGGTAAACCTTCATTCCAACCACCTTGTTGAATGCGATGAATCTTGGGGGGCATGCACCTCGATTTGCGTCACTATGTTGGGGGCATGCAAACTTATAACAAGCATAGTTTTTCATTTCAAGATTGTGTAAACATGAAACCAAATCTGAGCATATATTTTCGCATGGTTCAAGCTCGTTAAAAAATAAGCTAGGCCACGAGCAGTGTTACCACAGGGTTCAAGCTTGTTAAAAAATAAACCCACCATGAGCAGTTTTTATGCAAAGTTCAAGCTCATTAAAAATTAAACCTAAGCGATGAGAAAATGATCCCCTAGAGTTTAAGCTCATTAAAAAATGAACCAACCTCTAGTAAATAACCATTGTGAATGCATTATCATCAGCTTTTAAGTCTTCGTCATGTTCTTACCATCACCTCCACTCTGTTTTTAGCCAATCATATGCCTCCATTTTGATTGTTTACCCCTTTTGAGGAATAGCTGCAACGAGTGATTCTGTTAGCCATCTTTTTTACACTATCGTGATTGAAAAGTTTCAAACCTTACCTGGAACTAGTTGTTACCTGAAAATATCACTCGTTCCTCACAAAACGAGTCTCCTTTAAGATATTTCCATTTGACTCGTAAAATATGAAAAGATTGCTGAGAAATTGGCCTCTCCAGCTCATTAGAACGATCGGAAGTGCTATCCCTCCTTTATATTTTAATCTTTTTGGACTTGAGGGATCATTACACAAAAAGATCGAGCACTTGTCTTGTTCGGCTGGTTAAAACTATCGAAAATTCATCCCTTTTGTATTGTTTTATACTTTTTCAGACTTAAGGGATTATATGATGAAAAAGGATTGCTGGAGTTTCCTTTCCATCCCTTTTTAGACTCTCTAAAATTGAAAAATGACCGAGTTGTCTTTGTCATTAAACTTGTTAAAACAATAGCAACAAAGTTTTCCATAGAGACGAGAACGAGTTTCACTGTCACTAAGCTCATTAAAACATAGTGATGGCTTTGCCCGAAGGACAAATTATAGAACAAGCATATGTTATCCTCCTCAATCTTGATAAAAATAAAGAGGTACTGGTCAATGACGACTGGGGAAAATTGGTAAGGAAACTTGAAGAAACTTTATTGGTAGCGAGTCGCTCTTGAACATGACACTTTCACTCCATCACCATGATTGATTTGGGTTGGGTTATTCCGCTCATCGGTCATACTACCATTGTTCCATCGTACCATCAATCTTTGAGGTTAATGCCCAATCCATTTCAGTGTCGCCGATATGTTCAATAGAAGTCGATCAAAGAATTCACCAACCCATATTGTGTCTCATCCGCTGCAATACATTCACGCTCCATTCTTTCATGACCGCCACCTTGAACCTTGTCTTATTAGATAGATTTCACCTCCGTAAAGTCATTTTCTCCATTCCGTGTTGTATATGTGAGATTCATTAAGGCCCTCCTACGATCAGTCACTTCTTGTCGACGACAACTCATTATCAAAGAAGTCGACCTAGGAACAACCCTTTCAGTACTTTGAAGCTTGCATGCCTCAATGGCAAGTTTCTCACTTCCAGTGATAGGTTTACATCAATGGCCTTCGACTGAAATATTTTGCGTCATGTTTGATGCCAAGTCCCATCTTCACACCATGCGAATTGTACTGCAATACCCTGAGGGTCATCATCATTATCGGTGATTCCTCTCGCGCCTGTTAACAAATTACATCATTGGCTGGTAATCAGGCGATGTCTTTCCATGTTCGACTCCAGAACATTTTTCACATGGATTGACTTGTACTTCGGGCAAATATTGGACAGGTTTGAAGACCCCAGATCTAGTTTCATCCATCCGAGCTGTGATATATTCTGGAAAAGAAAGACATCAAATGTACATCATTGCTACACAGATGATCATCCGAATCAAAGGATGATGGCTCTATTAGAATCACAGTCTACCATGTAGACGGTTGTCTGTCCTATGTACATGAAAATGAATTTATAAAGCTGAGCATGGGAATGCCCACCTCAGCTAGATCATGAGAATGTTACGAAGATAATGTATTGTATTGTATCTTATTACAGGTCGCCTTCTAGTTCGAAAAACCTCAGATCCTCATGATAAAGCATTTCACTCAACATCAAAGATCTACGACATCATGCTTTAAGGGGAAACTGTTATAGATATATTTGGGCACTGGAACCCCAATCACATATGTCCATAAATCAAGGGCTTCTGAGTCCCTAAAAGTGTTGTTTCATGGGTCAGCTAATTACATCATCTCCTAGAAGTTCTCCACAGAAAACTGCTTAGAACTGGTCAAAACTGGACCATACAGACTGCTCAGTGTAGATGGTGTGATTCATCTCACCTGCTCAGTACAAAAAGTGTGATTCATACTAAAAATCACTTCTGTAGGGTGCGATGGGTGAGAGTAGACAAATGACAGAGACAGTTTGTAAGGTGGATGATCGTGGAATCTTTTAGAAACTTCTCCTGTGACACTTGCCTCTCTGAATTCAACCAGGGATGAGTAAGAGATCATCAATCTCCAAGTGGAATCAGGAACTATTGGAGAGAGGACACTAATCAAAATCCCAGAAGCTGACTCACCCCCTTACAATCATCTATATATGGATCCCTCATCCCAGAGATCCGGAGGCTGGAATCTTGTATCTTGTAAGGAATTGTTGTTGGTTTGTTGGTGAAATATCATAGTGTTGGGTGATCTAAGCTTTTCATGAGGTGAAGAAGGGCTTTCATGTTGGGAGGATGGTGCTGTGTCAGATCAATGGGTTGTAATCCTCTCTTCTAATCTCTATATCAATAAATATATTCAAGTTTTCCTCCACATTCTTGTATGTCTGCTAACATATGCATTTGTGTGGTCAATATATATTTGGTCCTATATTGTTTATGATTGTATATGTCTGCACTTTGAAGGTATTATGCTGCTTTGACTTTACAGGTACTCTTTGAAGTGGAGTGGTCAAGAGAGGAGTGGCAAAGATATGTCAAAGTGGAGAAGGAACAAGTAGAGAACCAAGTGAAAGATTGAGCTTGGTATTCTTTGCTTCTCTCCTATCTACTTCTCATAAAGGAAAAAAAAAGTAACTTTAATCTGTTTGTTTCTAAGATAGCTACCCATCTTAGTGGGACTAGCAGCTTTGCATAGACACTAGATTTCCCAATAACAGCATGGGATACAATAGAAATTTACAACACCTTACACTCCTCAGTAGAATGGAGTAGCTGAGAGGAAAAACAAAACACTGGTGGAGTGTGCTCGTAGTATGTTGAAAGGTAAGAATCTAACCAATGGTTTTTGGGCAGAAGCTATTAATACTATAGTATATTTAAAGAATAGGAGTCCTACTAAATGTCTCGAGTATAAAAATACTTTTGACGCATTGTTTGGCTTCAAGCCTGCAGTAAGTCACCTTAGAGTATTTGGTAGTAAAGCTTTTATACATGTTCCAAAAGAGAACATGAAGAAGTTAGATTCTAAGGCCATTAAATGTACCTTCATTAGATACTACAGTGAATATAAAGCTTATAAATTGTTTGACCCTTCTACTGATAAGGTGTTTGTCAGTAGAGATGTAATATTCCATGAAAAGGTTAGTGATGGAAATCCTATTAAAAACGATGAAGAATGGCATGTACCCCTACTTCAAGAAGAAAACAGTGAAACAAGAATCAATTAACAACACGAACAGAAGCAAGAACATTAGCAACAACATGATAATGTGGAAGGAATCAAATTCTTTCCACAAAGAGAATAAAGAAGAAGAATAATTGAACCCCCACAATTTAGGAGATCGAGTAGGTCAAAACAGTTACCAACTTGATATAGGGATTGTGCGCTCATGACTGGTATGTTAAACATTGCAGAACCTTCTAATTGTTATGAAGCTAGTAAGAGTTCTGAATGGAAGGAAGCAATGAACGAGGAATATGAATCAATAATTAAGAACAATACTTGGTTATCTAAGTTAAATTTAAACCAGATGGGTCTATTGATAAGCATAAAGCAGGGTTGGTGGCAAAGGGGTATTCCAAGAAAGAAGGTATTGATTTTGAGGAAGCATTTGCCCCTATTGCAAAATTAAATACTATCAGAATGATTATTGCTTTAGCCACTAAGCATCATTGGAAAATACATCAATTAGATATTATATCTTCTTTCTTAAATGGTGACTTAAAAGAAGAAGTATATTTAGTGTGGCCTGAGGGGTTTGTTAAGAAGGGAGAAGAGCACTTAGTATGTAGATTAAAGAAAGCTTTATATGGTTTAAAGCAGGATCCTAGATCCTCGTACCAAAAAATTGACTCATTTTTCCTCATGCATGGTTATAAACGAAGCAAAAATGATCTCAATTTGTAAACTATGTTTAATGATGAGGGACAAATAGTGTTGAATTCTTTATATGTAGATGATCTGATCATGACAAGCAGTGCATACAATCTCATTGAAGAAATCAAGCATTAGTTATCACATAAATTTGAGATGAACGAACTTGGAGAAATGCATTACTCTTTGGGTCTAGAATATTGGATAGATTCAAACCAAACTTTCTTGTCCTAGGGTAAGTATGCTAAGAGTTTGTTGACTAAATTCAAAATGGATGAGTGCAAGGCCACATTTGTGCCTTTACAACAAAATAGAAAAATTCAAGTGGATGATGGTTCCAAATATGCAGATGCAACATTGTACAGATAGTTGGTTGGTAGTAGTATCTATTTGACTACAACGAGATGAGATCTAGCTTATGCAGTGAATGTTTTGAGTCAGTTCATGACTCGACCTCATGAGAACCATTGGATTGCAGCAAAAGGAGTATTAAGTTATTTGTAAGGAACATCAAAGTTCGGTATTTTGTATTTTGATTCATTTGATGTTAGTTTGACAGGTTATACATACTCTGATTAAGTAGGAAATTTAGATGATAGAATATTATTTTTTTTGGTGAAATTTATTAAGTATATATATGAATAAAAAAGTCCATCACTATGAGGATCCCTCATTTTGTGTACATTCTCTGACCGAGGCATGAGATGGATTGTATGAGGTATGCCCATTCCCAACGTTTGACATGAAAATCCTCACACAATCTTATGCCACCCTCCATATGCACAAAGC
Organism: Pinus taeda; assembly: GCA_000404065.3. Lineage (NCBI taxonomy): Eukaryota > Viridiplantae > Streptophyta > Pinopsida > Pinales > Pinaceae > Pinus > Pinus taeda. Next base: position 269,165 of record APFE030960579.1, read on the forward strand.
ACATGGAGAGGTGGTTATGAACATGTAGATATTTAATGTCAACCCCGAAGATGATAGAGATATTAACAAGGTGGTGTCTTTGAGTTTTTCCGTCACCACATTTTGTAAGATCCACCCAATACTAACAATCAATTCACTAAAGCTATTGAGAAATTCCCAATAGTTATTTATGTGTCTTCTCATGCACACCAAGCATATAGTCAATTTTAGAAGAACCAATTCCAACTACCACAACAAAATCGATGCCTCACTCATATCAAGCAAGATATTCCATGTATCCCTTCAACTGTGATGCAAGGCTCCAATGTGAAGGACCCTACTCTTGTTGATTCAACTGAAGATGAATATTGTGTCGTGAACCCATTGTTTTAGTTTTTAAGTGCAGCAGTCTCATACTTTTCATAATTTTCATAATTATGTTTATAGTTATCTAGATTGTAGGAAATATAAGGAAATTCTATAACAAACCTTGTGAGCCTACCCAGATATTTATCCCCTATGCTTTATGAATTTAAAATTTTCTTTCTTTTTACCATTGAGATTTCATCGTTGTCAATGATATCATCATCACATAAACACTACTGTACTCATAGAATTATTAATCATAATGTTAAAAGTGAATCCATACCATGGATTTTTATTTTTATTTCTTATTTTCAATGTCATGAGTTGTATGTCATAGCAGTTACTATGCATACTATGAAATTTGGGAAAGGAATTAATGTTAAAATTCTAACTATTTTATTTTACCCCCAACACATGAAGAATGAAGAGTGTCTTACTACATGCCACTTATAAAGTTTTGGGGATAACCTACCTCATTATTAATAAGGTTTTTATATTAATTTGTTATGGTTAACAAGGTCGTGCAAGAGTTTAATAGTCTTTCAGACACAATCAAAATATTGGTGACTCAACCTTTGTTTCACATGCATGGCTAGCTAGTCTAGTTTCCATGGATGTAATCCTGATGACATGCATGGCATAGATAACTTGAATCATTGACTTACATGATTAAATGTGTTATTACCTATGATTCTGCATACTCATATATCTATTGCCGTCGATTATCTTAATACAAATAAATATGATCTCATCATAGTGTTGTTGATCATTAACATAAATGCACAAATGCCATCATTCAAGTCCTATGGAAAAATGCGACAATCCCATAGTAGATGCCAATCATTCCATTTTTCAAATGCATCAACAAAATTATCTCTTAGAAAACATTAACTTAGATAATCTCTAAACATCACATGCAATTTCCTCATTACATCTACCAATGATCAAGTTTACACTAAAAAAATTTCACCTTAGTATAAGACTATCACATAATCAATGAGTACCAACACTTTTACTACGCACAAATGTCATATGCAGGGTCGATCATAAGTAGGCCAACTTCTAAAAAATCATAAACACAAATAAGTCGACTTATGTATCATTACCACACGTAACTTATTTATCTATTCTCATTCTTATAGATTACACCACATTTACACATATGAGCTAGCACTTTAACCACATAAAAATGTTAAGAGTGACCATACACCATTTTCCATGAAAGTAATAACTCACCACAATGGTGGACAACATCAATAAATCTACTTATGTATAAGCATTCATTTAGTCCTTCTTATGGCAAGGAAATTTGAGAAAACCTTCTCTTAGACAACTAAAATTAAAATAGAGAAGGGAAGAAAATAACATACAAACATTTCACGCATCATCAAACCAACTAAAACATTAGTTGGAGAGGAAAGCGCCACCACCGAACCATGAATCACCTCTGATTGCCCCCGAGCTGAGGTTCTTGCCATGGATCAACTACCCCTAATTGATCGATTCAATGGGTATTTAATACCCTATTTGGTGATTTAATTTTCCATTAGCGACATCCCACTTTTATGTGTTTTTCCATTTTCCTAGGTCTTTTTCCTTAAAAGCTCATTTTTTATCAACCACAAGGCTTTTCCTCATAAAATCTTGCCTGTATCCCTCGCAAAGCTTTTATGTTATTTCCTTGATGGATGTTTATCTCCAACCCATTGAAGCCTATCTAGAATCACATCTAGAAGCTTTATCATGACAGATTTATCTCTATCCCATTCCTTAATGGGATTTGGCAAGAATCTCATCTCTTGTTGTCTCGCTTTTCCAAGTGATTCATTAATTAATTAATTTAATAATATTTTTTCTTTCCATATTACATATCACACCTAGTTTTCCTCATCTTAGGTTTACAATAGTTAACACACAAGGCAGGGAAGTTACATACTCCCCCCTTACACTTTACACAACCCTTAGTGTATTACTACATCATGTCCTTATTCATAGATATATGGTTATTGAATCCACAACTCTCATTGCCTTGCCATATGATGAAAATCTTTGATGTATATTGGTTACAACGAGTGCTCCTAAGACATTCCCCTCCCTAATTAGCTATACCATTGTTTTAAACAATTTGTAAGAAATTTTAGATGCATAAATGTAACTTCATAATTTGTTTCTCAATATTACTAAAGTTGTTATGGCTTATATTTCCCATTATTAATTTTATTTAAAGAATACATGTTTTCCCTCTACATTCTTCCAATCCTTTGCATTCTTACCAAACACTTTATTCCTACAATTTCGTTACAAACAACAAATCAGCTAACATCTACATAAATCGTTATAACATGTTAGCTCATATACCATCATAACTACATATATTTATCATAATCGTGTGTATGCCAAACTGCAATTTAACCATGATTACTTATCCTTCAACCACTTCTTAGTTTCCTTTTTTTGTGCAGCCTCTAGATCAGTTGCCCTATCAGACACCCACCAAGTGTCTTTACATGTACGTGAACACAAGTTGTATTATACACATAGCTATACATATCATGTTTCAATCATATAACACATGTAGTAATATGGGTATCATATGTAGTGCTTGTACATAATACCATTTGTGCTACTACCCATCATACCATTCTCATGGCATCACCTGCATGACATAACCTTATGTACATGCTTTCCACTATGTTTTATCATTCCAAACATTCCTTTATATATTTCTCATAAATAGAATAGTTGTGTCAGTTTATAAGGATTTTTCATGAACATGGTTCATTTCTACAACCAATTGGAAGTTTATATCATAATGTTTAAGTGCCATTATTTAGTAATCATTTTACTATGTTATGTGGTTGCAACATAATAGTATCATAACAATCGTCCCGCCTACTATCTTTCAATCATATTGATAACTCTTAGATTTGGGTTTTAATCTGTCATCTGTACAAGGCTTGAATAAAAATGAAATTCATCATAAAATAGACTGTGATATTTTTTCTATCATAAATAATTAAAATCTCATGCTAACATCAAATTTTTAGATCATTATTAGGGATAATTATGCAAAAATATTTTTCTATACCCATATCCATCATGAATTGCATGTGCACTAATTAATGCAATCATATTAAATTTGAAAGATAGTTTTTAAGATATTTATTCTCATATTCAACCCAGCCTTGTCCTTTACATCTCCCATCCCTTCCTAGGATCTTTTAGCATAACTTCATTTTCTTAAGTTATATTCTTCCTTAGACAGCCATACAACTCATAATTTGACTTGAGGTATAGATAGGTTAAAATAGCTTATCTCTATATTACATTCATGATTTGGTATTTTATTTAGGTTTTCCCTTTCATGGAAAGCATACAGTTAGGTTGACCATGTCATCTATCAACCAATTATTGCTTACTTAATTGCTTGATTTTGACTTTATTTCAAAAACGTTTTTCGAGGGAGTCTCTCTTCCCCATACCATACTAACAATTTTATTTTCCCACTTTAGCATTGATTTAGGTAACACATCTAAGTACTTTTGTTACCCATAACCATAGATTCTCCTTCTAAGAGCATCATCTTAAAATCAATATAAAACACAACAATTTTGCAGATTATTCTAGATGATGGTAGTATTAGGTTCAACAATACCTTCACGACTTTATATCATCATCATTCTTAAAGAAACAATATTATTTATCTAATCTTTGATCCAATTCTAATAGCCTTATGGATCATCGCATAACCACTACACTCCATCCTTGTCACAAGCTCTCACTATAAATGTGCCTACCACCACTCCTTCCTAAAAGTCTATTGTTACTCTAGAGTGTTGTTATAAGTCATTTCCAAATTGGTGTATAGGCTATGAGACATGAGCTAGAGAATACAAAGTAGGCTCGATGCAATGCATATGTTTGGAAAGTTTTCTCGAATGCAAGGTGGCATGCATATTTTGATAGACTACAAGGATTTGACTAAACCGTCGTAGTGGAATTTACGTTAAAGTGGAAGGAAATCACTCTACAGTTCGTGGATTGGATGTTTCTGTCACGATGAAAGATATTTCAATTTTTAGTTGATTATAGAAAGAGGGGAGAAATGGTTATCTCAAATGTATATTATGTCAAAGTTTCCATAATTATCTTTATAGGCTCGGGAGACAATGGTCCAGAAAGGAAGAGGGTATGATTATAAATCACTACCATATCCATGTGGTGAGGTGGAGTATTTTCTAATGTGGTATATTACCTATGAAGGCTATTTTCACACATTGTTCAAATATCACTTCAAACTTCTTCCATACCTTTGGTTTTGGCATTCAAACGTTAATAGTTTGAACATGTCATACTTGCAATGGAGCAAACTACACTTAATCAGGTAATTTGCCTAATGATCTCAAAAACCATTATAAGTTCTTACAAATCATGAGTTAGTGATATTATTGGTGATGCATGCTTTGTCTTGGATGTTTGTGGCTTGGCCACAATTCGCCAAAGTGGTGGCAGGAGAACTTGTGGGAATCCTACCTATAAGAGAAGAGGAAGAAGAAGTAGAAATGGAAGAAGAAGCCATAGAAGACGATGTTCCAACATCACCTGCTTGCCCAACATAGATGGATGTAATGGAGGTAGAGGAGAGTACATTTGACGTTTCTCCACAAGAGCCAACATCGACTCACAATCAAGGAGAAAAATCACCACCCATGGGTGCGATTATAGGTGGTGCTGACACACAAGAACAAACATCACCTATTTGAACAATTGAACAACCTATGGTTGCGAATGAAGGTGGTGTTACACAAGAACCAACATCACCTATCCAAAGAATCAAAGAACTCCTGGTTGAGGATGTAGGTGGTTTTGCTACACAAGATCCAACACCATATGTTCAGACGGTTAAATAACCCATGATTGCAAACATAGGTGGTGGCATCACACAAGAACCAACGCCACCTATTCAATTGACTATGGAATCTTTGGGGGAAACAAGGGCCGCAGTTGATACCACTTAAAAAGAAATAGTGTTGGGTGTTGTGTAGAAGGACAATTTAGAAAAATTCTAGGCAAGAAGGGAAAAGGGGAGCATAGAACAATCAGTGGACATAGAAGTAGAGGAAGGAGGGCCTATGTTAGCTGGAATTGAGAGAATGAAAACTGATGAAATCATTACTCATTCTCCTTCTCTTGCATCTTTTCGAAGAGGGGCAAGGAAAATCCGCTCCTCTAGATGTATGGAGAGAGAAGAAACTGTTGCACTGATTCTGAAATTTATTATTAAAGATAAGGGTACCATTATCAATATGGTCATTTAAAAACGAGTGTAGATTAGTGAAAGAATCGAGAAAATTGAAGGATTAGAGGTAAACACATCACAAAAGAACCAATGCAAACCAAAAAAGGAAATGAAGAATGTTTGGTCGGTGTTACTCCTATAGAAACTACTCGTGAGCTGATCGAAAATGATGTTGCCAAACAGAATGACCTGTAAGGGATATAAACTATTCCTCAACTGATGGAAGAAGATATTGTTGATCATACCAACTAACAAGGGTTACAAATTACTTCTAAGAAGATGGAGAAGACTGTTGCAGATGAAGCCAACCCACAAGAGTTAGGAAAATTTCCCACATAGGTGGAGGAGGATGGTTGGGGAGCAGAGAAATTACAAGAGAAGGGTGTCAAATAGATTGATACATAGGACCCTGCAATGAATCAAGAATCCTAGAGGGAAAATCTATAGGTATTTTGACTTGAAGAAATAGGTGGTAGAGAAGAAATAGATGGTGGAACTATTCCCTTAGTTAAGAAACAAACAGAAGATATTGGAGTCAAAGGAGAGCCGATTGATGATTTTGTCAATGTCAATCCGCCAGGCCCTGAACCAACTGTGAAGCCTATAGAAGCCATAGCCGTGAACCAAGAATTTATTGAGCAAGGTTTGAGAAGGTTACCCCCTCTTGAGGAACTATATCAATAAAAATTTAGAGAGAATATGTAGCTGAAGATGGAGGTTATGAAATTGAGGAAAACAATGTGGCGCCTACGAAGAAAACTGAGAAAGCATAAGAAAAACGTTGCGGAGCCCCGACCTAAAACTATTTCAGGGGCAACATAGACTAAATGAAAGCCAACAATATCAACATCTACACAAACATAATCGTTATTAAATATGATTCATGCATGAGTGTTTTTCATGTATGCAAAGATTCAGAAGTGGAAAGCTACAACAACTCGATTTCAACAAGGGTCCAGCCTTATAGAGGCATTCTAGGAAGGAATAAGGAAAATTCACAAGAAAGCTAGGAAAATAGTCTCTGGTTACATATAACAACTAGAAAGATAATTCATATTTCATTAAAGTTAGAAGTAAATAGTGGATCTAGAATTTCAAAATAACCAAAAAGCTAAATTCTAGTGATGCCCTTATAATAATCTATTTCCAAATTTAATGAAATATGTGTCAGATGGAGGTGACATAAGCAACACAAGGAAATTGAGGGGCTTGGAAGAACAAGTAAAGCTACTAAAGGCTGATAAGGAATAAATGTTTGCCTTGGCTCAGTAGGATATGGCTTGTCGTGCCCCTGTTCATATCTACGCCTTGTTCCTCCGTTGCCAATATCTATTCTTGTGTTTAGAGAACATACACTAGGACCTTAGTCATGACATAGGAGATTCAATGTCATTTTATGAATCAAGAGATGCCACAATGTTTTGGATCAACATTTGATGTTTGAATTATACATGCATGACTACTTCCTAAGTAGTGATCAATCATTTAACCCAATGTCATATGTAGGAGATATTCAACACAAAGATTTAGCCTCGTACACTCTCAACCAAGTTAAATGGAAAAAATCTTTTCATACTTTTGAATAAAATCAGGTCAATAGGCCACTTTTCATTAGGATGAAGAGTTTTCAGTCTATGAATGTTTATAATAGAAACAAAACCATTTTGGGAATCGAAGGAAATAAAGAACAAATGTTGGTAACTCAGCAATGGTTTTTTGATATATGCACAAAATATATCTTCACTTGTTAGTAGGAGGTCCGAGATAGCTGTCAGAAAAGGTCAATGATTTCATATTTCGTCATCAACTATGAGCATACGTGATCATTTTGGGGCCCCCAATTTCACTCGGGCTATAAATAGGGTACCCCAATACATTACGTGTATGCAACTTTGTGGGGTCCAATGGATGGGTTTGAGGTTTTGATTTCCTATCATCTGGCTACTAGCTGATCAGTACAATCCAACTTACGAGGTAAGTGAAGATTGGTGGAAAGAAGTCATCCAAAGAAATGGGTATAAACCTCGAGGGATAGAGATGTCTCCAAAACATCATCTTTCATAGCTTCACACTCACCATCGTAGCTCAAATCTAGACTTGAATAGGCGACAAATTGTATGAGGACATGCAATAAGAATAGTTGGGGGGAGATGTTGGTGATTATATTTTCATACTTTTACTCACCCTTTTTACCCTGCTATTTTATCTATTTCATGCCAGTAGTGGTTAATCGATATCATAAAGTGCATAGGTATACCTCTCGTCATGTCTTTATCGATTATTGGTCAATGAATCATAATTGCAGGGGATTATTACCAAAGTGGCTTGCTAATTCAGTTATCTATGAAGATGTAAAGGGAGAAGGACAAAGACCAGGAATCAGTGAACGATGTTATCAAACTTCTAGTGATATTCTTGAATGGTGGATGCAACGGTGAAGCAGGTCTTCGCTTTACACACTACTATATTTTAATGTTCTGATCATTTTGGAAACTACCATGTAATTCAGGGAAGACAATGTCATAATTCTAGGAGTTGTATCATTGATCAATTGTAGAAAGTAGAGTTGCAGGCTATGAAAGCCAACACTGTAAAGAGGGGTGAAATTTGCAAGCAAATATTCTAAATTCGAGTCTGTAACAACATGGTTGTGCTATTTCTTTTATTAATGATAATTTTATCTTCTGGGCATATCATAATTCTTTGATTTAACCACAACCCTGACCAGGGAGTTGGGCCCACTCTCCTCACCAAGTGTTGCTAGATTAGATGCATGTTAAGTTTATTTATGTAACTTTATAATTTTTTTGAATGTTTATCAGTGCGTTATTGTGAGTCCTTATTGTTGTTACAGTTGTTATCTGTTGTTACTCTTATTTGTTGTTACAAAATTTCTTGTTGTTACAAATTGATGAATTTATAGTTAATGTTCACTATTGGGTAGAGAAACTGTGGCCTGCACATACAGTGCATGATAGCCTTGAAATAACTCGTACAACCCTGGGTTGACAATTAAATATGGTTTGGGTGAATTTCATGATTCATACTAGGACACGAATAGTGGTGTTGCTTCCTGGAAATATCTTAGAGCATCCTGTGACAAAATATCATGCTAAGAGTATCAATTAGACTCCTTTCCATTTTAATGGCAGCTTGGATTGGGTTGAATGGGTTTCCATTAACCCATTTCATAGAACTAACTTATGCTAACCTAGTCTAAGTTATCTAAACAAATATATACAATATGTACAAGAATGATATTTAGTTTGTTTAGGAGTGATGATGTTTATGATTAACAAATTAAACATTACATAAACATATGTATGATATAAATTTAGAAAAGGTGACCTCCTAAAGGTGACTGAAACCAGGGCTTAGTCAAGCTGCTATGAGGTTTTCTCCTTCGGAAGGAATATTTGAATACATAAATGAAACTATGAAAATGAACATAAAAGGAAACCTATCCTCACTAAGCACAAGATAGACTCATCCTTAGTGAAGAGGTAAAAGTATTTTAATATGAGGATGAAATTATATGTTTGATATCATGATGAATATTTACTTGCAAATATGAAAATTAATTTGAGGATCTATAAGTGTCTTTCATACAAATGCAAATAAAGTGTTTGTGCTAGAAAAAATATCAAGATAACCCTATTCAGATAAGGGTAGATGATCCAGATCAATAGGAGGGGGTAGCATAGGATTTTTCTTTGGTTCCTTTCCCTTATCCTTAAGGGTTCTAGTCTTGGGATGCATTTTCAATCTTTAAAAGTAACAACAGGGGGAATACAGGATGAGAGCTTGTACATATTGTCAAAAATATGTGGATGAAATGAATTTGTGCTTTTTAACTATGTTGATAAGGTAAGTTTTAAATTATCATTCTTTTACCATGAGTGGGTCCATTTCCATGGGAGTGAGAGAAATTAATAGTCATAATAGCTTGTTGGCATGGGTAGGGGAGAGCTAGATGGTGGTCTATGATTGGGAGTTCGATGGATTCTTAAGGAAGGTTTAAATGCAAAGGAGGAATAGGGGAATGGGGTTCGCTATGCTTAGGTCATAGACAATGAGTGGGGTCGAGAAAGGCAACATGCTGGGTAGGGACAAGTCGAGGAACGAATAGTCAATGCCACATGAATTTTCAAAAGGGGGGGTGGATGAGCGAAATGTGAGGGGGGTTATGAAATTTTGTGGGGTTGACATGTAGTAGGGCTTTTAGAAATGCCACCCTGGCCCATGGATAAATTGGAAAGGAGCTCACAGAAGCCCAAGAATTCTTCCCCTTTGTTGATCTGGGTAGGCAAATCCTTGCCCATTGATTTTTCATTGGTCATAAGATGCCACCAAATAATTTTGTCGAATTCCAACTTATTACAACTTGTGAAATGTTTATAAATAATACACACTATTGCAAAAACATAATCATGTTTAACCTCATGATTAATATATTCCAAATCAAATTGACTAATTTGAACTAAATTAACAAAATCTATGGCACATTTCATTTTGTATGTCCATTTTTTCATTTTTCTAAGGTTTTCTTATTAAATTTTTTCTATGTCAGTTAATCAAGATTAAATTTTGTGATTAACTGCACTATTGAAACTCAATCATGATTAAACTATGTGATTGATTTATACACTCACCTAATTAAATTTATTTTCAAACAAATCATTTTTAAACAGTGTGATTAGACTACCTATTTATAATTCTTCTATTCATAGTGTGGCATTTAAACAAGCTGCACACTTTATTTACAAAAATTCTTGCAGTAAGATTTCATGCAATTTTGATTTTTGTTGGTGGAATTTATACTTTCTAACCCAAGGGAACATTTTCATATATTTTTTCTCTTTTTGTTCTTATTTTGTTTTCTTTCATTTCCTTCTTTATTCTACTTTTTCTATCGCTCTCTCCCTCGCTCTCTCCCTCGCGCTCTCTCTCCCTCTCTCCCTCCCTCCCTCCC
>APFE030960589.1:0-34043 GCA_000404065.3 Pinus taeda
CATAAATAGTCAACTAGAGGATAGGAGGTCTCATCACCAGCTGGCCTACCATGATCATAGGTCTCAATAGAGTGCCATTACTACTACTGGTCACCAAGCTAGGGTAATGGCCTTCGGTCATAAAACTGAAGGACAAAAGGTCTCATCATGAGCCGACTTGTTCACTTTTGTTAGCTCCTGCGAATGACATTGTTATTAACTAGTTACCAAGAGAGAACAATGATCTTCACTAGACATCTAAGTAAATTGAAATTATTTTGCAACTATGTACTTATTTCTAATAGACGGGACACTGGCATCTCAATGGGTTAAAAAGGCATCCCTGTCGAGGCTTTGGTCGCCTGCTCGTAGCATTGGCCATGCCTATGGTATAGAAGTTAATTCAATACTATGATCTACTTGGTTACCTTGTTTTCTCAAAACTAACTATTAATAAAGCCCATTGTTGCATATATAAAGTTTGCTAGAACTCATGGTTCATGGGGTAATATTTAATCAGTTGTTAGATAATGGTGGTTATGGTTTATATCTATTATTGAGTTATAAATATTTATTTTACATGTTAGGGATGAATCCTTTAGGATATTTGATATTTGAAATTTTGTATCGTCTAATTTATCATTCCTTTATTCTACAAGTTCCATATCTTTAACCAAAGATAGTTGCTTTACCCATTCAATCTCTTTCTGATCCTAGCTTAACAAAACTACTATTATTTTGCGGTAGGATAAAGAGGCCTAACTCTAATTTTGAATCTTGATGAATTACTGATTTAGGATACTCATGAGATGTGTTATAGAAATCTTGATGATAGGGAAACTAATGAGTTGGGGGGAAGGAAATCTTGCTACACATTCTGATTACTTTCTTTTAGCTTGCATGGATTTCACCTTCCACATCACTTTGAACATCAAATCAACATACGTTAGCTTCAAAAAATATCAATCCATACATGCCATTCCACATTTTTATGGAGGTAAAACTTGAGGTAAAATAACATAAGTTTTAATTTATTAAAATTTTAGGATACTGTCATGAAAAAAACCATTCAGCATTATTCATTCATACTTTTCAATTACTATTTCCCCTTCTTGGTTAATACAAAGGCATTAGGTTGCATGACGACATGCAACATGTTCAGTTTGAGGGATATGCTCGGTTCCTAATGTTTCATTATTATTACTACTCCTTAACATCCATTTCATCCGTTTCTACTATTCTTTTATGAAATTATTTTCCATAATTTATTATATAGTTCCATTTCATAATTAATTATGATCTTGTGGATAAGTAGTATTTGTTCTCCTTTAGTTTTAATAAACTGATTATTATTATGTGTGATATTGCTAATACTGGTTTATAGATGAATTTGTTATAACATAACTCACAATTTTAGCCTCCAAGATCTCTTGCAGATTGCAAATTTGATCTTCAACGCATAATCACATATTCAAACTCAGAATTTCACTCGAATAGAACGTGACAGATTTTCAGAGGATTATTTTGGAAAATGAAGGAAAGTATTAAAAATCTAAGACGTGGGTTTTGTGAAGAACTGACCAAATTAGTTTCACAATGAGAATTTTTTAGAAATTCAGTCTATATTGGAACAAAAGAAATGTTATTTGAAGGATATATTCACATATTTTCTGTTGTGGCCATTTTTCAAACTGCTTCAATTGTAATGACCGAATTCGACTTGTTCCAGTTGAATCATGATGGAAAGATCTTACAGATCTCATCTTGCTTATTTATATTTTGTAACCAATCTTGTTTTAAGTTTCCCTTTGTTGTTTGTATATTTAAATGATACAAATCAGAGAGAACAGAGGGGGGGAGAAGATCAGATATTGAAGGTTTTTCTTTGAGAATGTAACATCAGACTTCTGTATTTCCATTTTTATTAATGAAATATTGATATTCTTATTATCTAGCCTTCTATCCTTTCTACCAGGACCCTGATTAGGGAGTTGGGCCTGCTCTCCTAATTAGGTGTTGTTGAAGTAATGTGCGCTTATTTTCTTTTTAATTAACGTATTTTCTCTTTTCACTATAATGGTTTGATGTGAATGTTGTGAATCAACTTGCTGTTACAGATTAATTATTTTTTTCATTTCCATTGTTGTTATAGATTAATTATTGTTTTCATTTCCATTTGCTGCTACAGTTTATCTACTATTTCAGATTGCATGTTTAATTAATTAATTGAACTCCTGATCAATTGCTGGATTATGAATTTGCCCCTGCATATATAGTGCATAATACCCTTGCAATAATAAATGATCCTGAGTTGATATATTAATGTGGTAGAGGGTTGAATCATAACATTCACACTCAGACACCAATAGGGATCATCTTCTGTTAAAATACATTTACATTATGACATCCTTTTCCCGAGGGAGGCATACCCATACTCAACACATAAGCTAACATAACATGTACAATGATCAAAAGGAATGTCCACTGATGACTAATGGTGGACCCATGACTTGATGACTATCAGTATGATCATAGCCATCATACATAGTGATCTTGTATAATCTAGAAATCGCATCCCAGATGGAAAAAACTAGATCTAGGGTCTTTTGTCTCGTTCACACGACCAACCAACGTACGAGTCTAACCATGTGAATCAATGAGTTGAAGTCGAACATGGTAGACACCATTTGATTACTAACCAATGATGTAAGTCATTAATAGATGCAATACTAACCACTGATAATGTTAATGGCTCTCAAGGTACTCAAGTACAATCTGTATGGTGTGAATAAATGAGTTGATGTCAAACACCACACATAATCTTTCAGTTAGAGGTCAATGATGTAAACATGTCGCTAAGGGCAAGGAAAATTTTCATTGATGTATGAAAGAACCAAGGTATTAATGGGTGTTTCTAAGTCAACTTCTTGGATAATGTGTTGATGTCAATAGGAAGCAACCTATCATAGGAGGGCCTTAACGTATCCCTTATCAACAACACAAAACAAACATGATGATTGAGACAAAATGATAAGAAGGATGCTACTATGGAACTGGATCAAGAAAGGAAACATGGAATGAAGGCTTAAGAGTATTGCTACATATATAAGTTGAATGACTTCTCTTGAACACACTAACGACACTAAAATGGAGTTTGCAACATTCACACAACACTAAAATGGGGGTTCTATGAAGGTATGATGAATCGAAAGATAAGAAGATTAACAATCCAATAGTCATAGATATGAAGCGAAAGAGTGTGGTGTTCAAGAGTGACTCACTACTATCAAAAAATGGGGTACCATGTTTTCCCAATTTCCCCAACCATACTAGTTAATACCTCCTAATTTTTTAACAAGCTTGAGGAGGACAACATATGCTTGATCTGTAAGTCCACCCTTCAGATGAATCCCTCTGAGAATATTTAATAAACCTTGAGAAGGAGTGGTTCGATCCCATCATGATCAATGACTCCATTGATGTCTGATTTTTTTATGAGTCCAATGAGGATGAAAACTTGACTTCTTTTTCATGTTTAGAGAGTTTGGAAAAGAGGCGAAAAAGAAAACTCCAAATGTTATTTTTTCGTAGATACTCCCTTAGGTCTGAAAAGGAATAAAACAATACCCAAAAGAACCTCTTAGCCATGTTCAACTAAGGTATTCATTTTTTGTAGTTAGTTTATCTAAGTCCGGAAAAAGGTTAAACTTATACTGTGTAGACATCTTTTAATTTATTTTTACGAGTTCTAAAAGACATGTGATCGACAATATTTCCATGTTTTGGGAGTCTAAAAAGAGCTAAAAGAGGACTCTAAGGGGTTCCTTTTTCATAGGTTTAAAGAGCCTAAAAAGAGATAAAAGTGTAATATTTAATAAAAAATAACATGTTTAAAGCACAACAAAATCTGTTAACAGTTGTCGACCTGCTCAAAACAGCACAAAAAGGATTAAACATACCTATTTTATAGTAAAATTGAATCATGGTTAGGTCAAAACATTAAATATGAATAAAATAATGAAAAACATGACAATATATACTTAAAAATGATTGTTCATATTTACCTTCAACAATGAGATTGTTGAGTACTTTTGCCCTTGATCTTCTGCAGCTGATTACAGCGAGTCCATTGGACCATTTCGAGTAATGACACTTCCAGGTAGGAGCTAAAACATTTCTCTTTCTTTATGTGCTTCCATTTTATAATTTCATGCAAAATATCTGAGTTTTTTAGGGCCGTGGGTTTCCAAAATTTCTCCCTATGACCAACGTAGGCCCAAATGGTCAAAAAATGTATTTCAGCTAAGCAGTCATACACTGCAGGTAGGGGTGCAATGCTTTAGTTTTCTCTTCTAGGGTGCGTTCGATGCAAATCCAAAATTTGTTCAGTAGTTTTGCCTCAAAATTTTTCAAATTTGTTGCATAAAAATGATGATAATGAATCTCTTGTTGATTTCAGGGGTTCATCAGCATGAAATGGATTTCATGTGGAGATAAAGAGAACATGAGGAACATGATTTAAATGCAGCAAATGATCCTACTACAGGAAATGTGGGTTACTAAAATTCTTCTGGCTTCCTGGTATGAGGCAATAGATGGAATTGTTAAAATACCTTGTTCATTCATGGGATTTTCAAGCACAAGTGTCTAGGTTTTGGGAACATATACCTAAGATAAAGGTAGAATACATCTACTCTCTATTAGGTTTGTCCATAAGAGGTGCCCCCATCTCTCTCCTACATGCGAGAAGGGGTGGAGAAACTATGAAAGATTACATAACTACCTATTAGAGGCCTCGAGCCCAACCAACAAAGGATGGAAAAATCAGTATAAAAGATGTGACCCAATTATATTTCTGAATTACCTTAATCATTATCATAAGATTGGCAGGTAGCTCAACATTACATGTAGAAAGAAGATCATACATGCAATATGGGTTAGAGTGTCTAGAGCTAACACTCTTCAATTGGAGCAAGGGAGTTTTTGTTAATATGAAAGAACAATTATCTAAAGAGAAAGAGGGAAAACTGAAGAACTTTGGATATGGTGTGATATTAGTTTCCTTTGCCCTAGAATGGGTTCCATTAGTTTAGCCCCAGTAGATTACACTCGAGCCTATTGATCTGAGGGTGCCACGGATGAGGTGGTGGATAGATGATATGTCCCGACATGTAGGGTCGTCAGCGATCAACTTCTCACCAACCTTATTTGGATGGTTGTGCACACAATTTATTATGATAAACAACTATCCTTACATAGACATACATTTTCATGATGACCTTGAGCTCGTGCTTCCTAAGGGTGAGGAATAGCGTGCTTCAGGTAAGAAATTTTGAGCTTTTAAGTTTTGAAATTTTTACAAATTTTTCGTGATCTTTAATATTTCTGATATTAAGTTATTGATTTTTCATGCAGATATGGGACCAGTTCGACCTATTTTTGCTTCATATCTTCATCATGTAGAGGAACAACAACAGGAGGAGGTAGCATAACCAGCATGGGCTGCTATGATAGGACAAGATATAATACGGGATAGTGCCACATGGAGGGGTTGACACGCGAGATTGATGATACCGCGACTGACCAGATTCCACTGCGAATTTAGTGATACACTATAGGAGTGCACAATCATATTAGTTGATTATTCCATAAGATGGCTCGTGTAGTATTATTCATTAGGGGAATTTTGAGGTCTAAAATGGGCCTCCTAAGGAAATTATAAAATAATAGTGGAATAATAAAATGATATTAGATTACATCATCAAATTGTAGAGGGAAAAAAGTAAAAACTATTTTTTCAACTCATATTTTCAACTTATCTCCCTATGGGTTTACTCCAATTTCGAGCGTAAACACTCATTGGATGTATAATTTGATTCCTCATTGAAGGAGTACCCATATTTCATAATTTTGATGAATTCGTCTACACGAAAAATGAGAAATACATGTAAAATGTGATTGCAATCACTTGTCTTTTAGGTATTACTCATTTTTACGTGTAGTAGGGTCCATAGAAAGTATGCAACATGGGCACTCCTTGGATGAGAAATTAAATTTTTCATCCAACGAGTAATTCCACTTGAAATGTGAGTAAAACCTTAGGAGATAGTTGAAAACGAGTTGAAAAAATAGTTTATTATTTTATATTTTTTAATCTTTTTAAATTTTTACTCCAAAAAAGGTAATCACCCCCCATGGTGACATCGCATCCTGAAACCTATTGTCCTTATAAATTTATTTTAGTTGTACATTTTCTACGAGGCCATTTTAGACTTAAAAATATCATAATGATCATGAGATCTTTCATTGTCACTTAAATTTGCATGTAGTTTTATATGGATGAATCGTATGCCATATGTGTCTTGGGCACAATTTTGTAAAACAAACTTTATATATATTATAATATATAAATATTATTAATATAATATATTCAGTGTTTTTAGGTTTTTATTGTACTTTCAATATGATGTGATGAGAATTGAAAATTAGTTACATTCGTTGCAAATGTCTATCTAAAGCATGATTAGCTAAGGCATTTGTTAATCTGTTTATATTTCTAGAAATGTGTTCATATTGTATGAAATTAAAATGTCTATTTAGAAGGTGAACTCTTAAAACCAAGCATAAGATGGTGGAAATTCTAATTGAATAGACACTAGCAAGGTTTAGTACTATGAGTTGTGAGTCAAGTATGATGACTAAACAACATATACCATGTGCAATAGCATAAAACTTATACTCAACGATGTTGTTGGTGGAGCACCTAATACAAATCCCTTGCACACTCACTAACTCACCATTTGGATAAAAGATAGCCCATGATGCAGAAGATAAGTTCTGAGTACTACGAATGACACCATCAACATAACTAATAAAAGTTTCAGGAGATACCGACATCTGCAAACCAAACGTAAAAGGGTATCAATAGAAACTATGTGAAACTCTAAAAAAACACATTGTAAATACACTCAAAACACCTATGGATAGTATGTACAAAATGAAACTACACTTGAGATCAAGCATAGTATTTTTTTAGGTACAACCCATTTCTAGGTTGCACCAGGGGAATTCCATCAAAATCTACTAACTCATAGGCCAACTCACTTGACAATGTATGGACCTGACCACATGGTTTGTAACTTTTCTTGAACATAACTTATGAGAATCCTAGGCATATAAAAGAAGAAGGTCTCCCTCAAAGAAGACACGAGGCTTGAAACTTTTGTCATATTGTGCCTTGATGCATCCTTTATGATATTCATTAGCTATAGCAACATCACGTCGGGTTTCATTTAAATAAGTCAGATGTAAAAGATGCTCCTCACCTACGAAAGTCAAAGGAAGAAGTTCGATAGCTAGTTTCAATGATGGAATTTCACATTCAATTGGGAGGATAACGTCCAGACCATATACCAATTGAAAGGGTGTAAATCCCGTAGTGATCCTGACTAAGGTTCGGTATGCCCACAAAGAAGTGGAAAGGAGAAAATTATACTATGATTTTTGGACCCCTACCATGTATTGAAGCATAATCTTAAAAAATTTGTTGATTGCATCAACATGTCCATTAACTTGAGGATAGTAGGGAATAGAAACTTCATAGGAAATTCCTAGCTTTACAGTTAGATCGTTCATTATATGATTCCAGAAATGCTTTCCGTGATCTGTAACTATTTCTTATGGAACAACAAACTATGCGATGATATTGAAAAATAAGTATGTAGTCATTTCTCCATTTTTGTTAAATATTGGCATCGCCTTAGCCCATTTAGTAAATTAATCAACTGCAACAATAATATAACTATGCTCCCCGGTCAAGTGATGGTCACATGTCATATATTCGGTACCCCATTTTGTGAAAGGAGAAACAATGATAATGAGATGCATATAAGACTCGACATAATTAGGCAAATATATATCACTGAGATTATCCTTAATGGAACTAGGTAAGGAGGAACGATGGTGATGTTCATACCATGATGCATCATCTGACATCATGATCTTCGTGATGCTTTCATCAGTCGGGAATACATGTGAGAAAGGATCGGAAGACGTACCATAATCCAATTATTTGTCTAACCAATTAATCGAATCAAAGGAAGAAACCGCACAAGCCAAATGAATGGTTTCGTAATCTAGCTCAATGGGGATTAGCAACATTCGGTCGCCAAAAATTTGGATGTTAGTTTCATATAGTACAATCCATGGATCGGATAGGATAGTAAAAGACAATATCATGTTGATATAGGCTACCTAATATGAGTTGTTGAGAAGGAGAGGAGGAGGGAGTGAAAAGATAAGTGAATAATCCTTCAACAATCGAACTTTGACATGTTGATATGACTGTAGAGTTTCGCCTACGTGAGGGACATGTGAATCGAAGGAAAGAAAGGTGAGTTGGTATATGGATACAATCCCACCCTAATGAGGAAAGGTGATCATACGAAAGTAAGTCAAAATGACAACAACCATGGCATAAACCCACGTATGTCTCACTAGAATATTATTTGAGAGGTTCATCAATAACTTCGATTTATATGGACACAATTTCCCCCCTAATTCAACTTGCAGGTAATTAATAAACCCGCAAGGTTTGTATGTTGTCTTGTGAAAGGCTTTCAATGTGGTAAGTGACTGACTCAACTGAGGAGAACCAACCACCTTCCAACAAGATAAGGACATAATGCACATTGACGCTCCCTCATTCACAATAGAAGGATGAATATTATTACTATGGATGACAACTTGAATTATGAAAGCTAATTGAGCTACAAATCGAGGGGTATAAGATTTATGAGAGAAAACAACGAGCTTGGAATCCAATGGATCCACACATTTGATAGTTGAAAGAAAACCTTTCTTTTGGGTAGGGCAGTTTTACAACACCTCAAGAATTGACATAGCCAATGGAGATTGATCCAAGTCTTCAACTATGTTATAATTCTAAGTAGCCCTTACACGAGGGTTGAAAACAGACTTATGAATCACACCCTTCAGAGGTTTAATAATCAATTCGGTAGGAATCGACAATGCAGTGGGATATGATGATGATGGTGATGAACTGGTAGGTTTCTCAGTATCTTGACCATTAAGTGGATTCACATTACCATAATCCTTGCTCTGAGTAGGTACTAAAACATCAGATCTTGACTTTGAGGAGGAAAGCATCAAAACCATGTTAGAGGAAGATGGGTCTCGGGCAACCATATAAGTCTCTTGATTATGAAATGATTCACTCAACACTACGGAATAAGTGGAGGGCTTAAGAAATTGATTCACTTCAGCATAGTGAGGAAAGTCATGTGTAAAGTTTTCCTCATTTCAAATCAATAAAGGATATCAAGAATTTTGTTTGTCTTCAGAAAAATAATTTGTTTATTTATCCCAGAGAGAGGGATCTTTCTTTTTCTTACCTTTTCCTTTCTTCTTGCTTCAAGGTTGTTGTTGAAACTTTCCTTAATCAGATGAAATGACCTTTATCTCAGAAGAACAAGCCGTAGGAGGATGGGATTGAGGGTTTTGAGAATATGCAGATGGAGATATACCAGATGGTTTACTCATCATCTGCAAGCTGGTAGAACCAATAATTCCATCAGCAACATGGGATTATTTACCAAGCGAAGGAGGAACAATATTTGAAGGTGTTCGAGCATTTAATATCTTATCATAGAGCATGTCAAATTGGGTATAAACCAGATCTAAATATTGCGCACGAGCAATCACTTTATCTTCAGTCATGACTTCACCTTTGGCCACATCTTCTGTTATGGGTGCCAATAGATATTTGGTAAACCATTCGGCCAACAATTGATTGGGAACAAAAAATTTTACCAACGAATGACAATGCCTCCACTCATGAATGTGATATAAAATGTGAGTGGGATCATATTGTTTCAAGTTGATTAATAGTTTCATTCCAGTTTCATATCCAATGGGTAACTGGAAGTGCATGATGAATTTTGTGGCTAAGGAGATGAAATCATGGAATGAAGATCTAGGTACCTCAATATACCATCTAGCAGTGATACCCGTAAGAGTTCTTTGGAAAAGATGAAGTTGAATAGAATCATCTTTAAGGTAGCTTGATGAACACCATAGATGATATGTCATGACATGCACTGATGGGTCTTCTCCTCGAATCCCATTGAACTTAGGGATATCAGAAGGAAATTTGGTACGAATAATCGGCCGCCAAGTTGAATGAGCGAGGGGGCAATTGGTGAGATGAATGAAATATGGAAACTCAAAAGTGGCCAAAAAAGGAAAATTTTGATTAAAGTCTGGTGGAGGATGGCATGGATATGAAGGAATAGCCTTGGAAATAGGTACTTTCATTCTTGGATAAGGAGGGTTCTCATAATAAGGAACCTGGGTACTAGAATAAGGATTCTGATAACTAGAATATGAGTGACCTTGTTGACCAGGCCCAAGGTAACCATGAATTTTCTGGACTTGAAAAGACACCTGAGGAATACTCTGATAAGGTCTATATTTTTTCCAGATGGGAGTTTGCATTGACCTATGATAAAGAGTGTTCAATTGAGTTTGTGCTATGTCATACACAATATGTCCTATTGAAATTTGAGGAATACCTTATGCAAGAGATTGAGATTGAAAAGCAACTTGTAGAGGTTGAGTAAGTGGGACCTAAGAGGTACCAGATATTGAAGGAAGGAGTTGAGATGTGATCGTAGCCTGTATAGGTTAAGTCACATGAATTTGAGCTTGTTCACGTATAGATTAAGGAATAGGAACTTGAGATGAAGATGGCAAGCGTGGGGAAAAAAACAATGTTCCCAACATTGGACAAGGTTGAAAGGGAAAAGTAGGTTGGGAAACACTAGCAACCATTCTAGGATAGGGAGGGCTATCATAAGGCTGGTTACCAATTTCAGGGATACAAGCAATAGGTTGACCCCTATCCAAAGGGGGAAGGGATGATTGAGGAAACTTCCCCCCATGTGGAGGGTACCCAACATAAAGATAGTTAGGTTATTGAAGACGACCTTTCCCATTAACATAATGGCTAGCCTTCTATTCAATTGTCGATGTAGGAGGAGGAAAAGGAGCAAGCTTAGAAACACTCATAAGAGCAATGTTAGATGGAATTATCGAAGTGGAAGACATGGGGGATGTCCATAAAATGGAATATGCACCAGAGAAGGTGCTAGATAAGGGTTAATGACTTGGTGGGATGGAAGGGACACCATAGAGATGTTCCTCTGGTGATGTTGAAAACATATATGTGGAAGCAACATTTCGTGTTTCAATCATAGTGGTAAACATAGGCTTGGAAACCATATCGGTTCCAGTCATGGTTAATAATCCTGATGTACATTGCCACGTGAAAGTCACGAGTGAGTCAAAAGAACCAGGAAAAAGAGTTTCTACGTGACGTGGAGGAGAGAGAATAGGATGGCTTGGATAAAGGAAAAGTCCCTCCAAATGAGTAGGAGTAGAAGGACAAGGCTCTTCTCGTGGGATGTCCTCGATACTCACAAGTCCAAGTGAAAGTGGTTCACCATCGAGGCTGAGATATATGGTAGGTGGATCTATCTAAGAAAAAGGAGTAGAAGATGGAATACCTGAAGTAACAAGTAAAGATGACTGAGGCTCCTCAAGTTCAATGATCTTAGGAAGTAAAGTTTCTGACTCAAGAAGGCTAGGTTCTATAACATTAGGCAACAAAGTTTTAGGTAGTTCAATATCAATTGTGTTAGTTTCACTAGTAAGAGTAGATGTAACCTTGGGTTCATTACTCAAGGCGGAAGATGATTTTGGTTGATCAGATTCAGGAGGATGACTAGAAGTAATTCCCAAGTTTCCTGATTCGATAGGTTGCATTATTTTATGCTTCTAACGATGTCTATGAGTAGCCCCTAGTGGAAGAGGAGGCTTATTTTACATTCCATGTTCGATAGTAAATTTTATTAACAAAAAACTAAATAAATAAAAAAGAGGCTAATATAGGCATAAATGATTACCAAGCAACTGTGAACTACAATATAAACCTTGGCAAACCAAGGACTTAACATACAAAAGCCAATCTCCTTGAATTTTGTGTTCGGTGTATCATGATATACGAGGCAGCAGGATCAGTTGTCTATGTACATATAACAACCTAGTGGGGACTCCCAAAATATACTCGACGGTATGTAGGAGTGCAAATTGTAGTAGTGCTGTCTAATTTCTAAGTGTGAGATGAGAGTGTTCCCATATACTTTGCGTTCATGGAGTGCCACAAATATACCGATATGTATGTGGAATGATATTTCACCCCTGGGATGCAACGTTGGAAAACAACAACTCCTACGTTTGATGACGCTGGAACATGTCTCTAGCCTAGACCTCTATGTGTTTGCGTTAATGTTACAAATTGTCCTTAGGTTGATTCAGTAAATTTCAAGTTGATATTGAGTTAAGTTTCAATGTTATAGCTCACCATGAATACAATTGAATTCCCTACAATGCAAATCTAGCATGAGGAAATGGAATCTTTCTCTTCAATGAAAATCTAACTAAGGAATGGAAGAGACAAACAATGTGCAACATAGAAAATGCACCAAACAAGATGCACAATGAAATTCCATTTTCATGCAATTGTTCCTAAATCAATGTAGATGCAAAAACCTTAAATGTTAATGCACGATTTTTTCTTTTCACCAAACTTAATTTTCAAAAATTAGGAAAACTAAGACGTAAAATCTAATCACTGATTCAAATGCACTTTTCATAATGAGGACTAGAAAACAATTATCCAATTGATCAATGATCAAACGAAACAAGTTTTAAAGTGACCTAATGATAAGAAAAAAGAAAAATCGAAACCAATTCTTAGCAAAGATATGCATACACAAATGCAAACCAAATGGAGGCATTAGAGAGACCACAAGACACTTAAGGCTCAGGGAAAGTCAACTGGAAGTAGGTTGATCAAAACAACACTGAGTAAAGAAGGCAAATTTTGTGCAAAAACAGGGATCAATGCAAGTGTAGAAGAGGGACAAGTTCTTTGAAACACAAGCACAAAGAGGGACCAAGTGGGAGAAATGCTTTGTTAGTAGACTAGAAGGTGCATTGATCTAGGGAGAGAGGATCCTGACACAAAAATTGCAAATAGGACTCAATGAAATCACTTTCTAGGTCTATTTATGGTTGGTTAAAGAAGAAAAGTTCCATGAAAGAGGTAAAGGAAATACAATGGACCAAAAAACCACCAAGGGACTACACTGATCCCTAGTGGAGTCACGAATTTTTTATGCATGATTTATGATTAGAGACAGAAATATCTCCCCTAGGTCTGGTCGACTGTCCTAGAACAATAGAAAGAAAAAGGACCTAATGTTTTTCTTAAGGTAAGTAGATGAAGGGATGAAACCTACTTGGAATCTGTCGTATGTTTCACTCCTTTGGCTTCAATGCTCCAGTTCTATCTCCAACTACTAAAATTAGAACCTGAACAACTAGAAAACACAAGCCAAGAAACTATGGGATCTATGTAGCATCATAT
This sequence comes from Pinus taeda, assembly GCA_000404065.3. Lineage (NCBI taxonomy): Eukaryota > Viridiplantae > Streptophyta > Pinopsida > Pinales > Pinaceae > Pinus > Pinus taeda. Next base: position 13,490 of record APFE030960589.1, read on the forward strand.
ATCTACTTTATTTGATAGGTCAACATGGTATTGAAATACATGAAATAATGACATCACATATAGGAAAACAAAGAACTCCTTGTACTGATATAAAAGGAATGAGTTACAACCATAAATAGGTGTTGATCTTGTAGAAGAGCTCCTCCAAGTTGTTGAACTATCCTTCCTTTGTCACAAAGTGCACATCCAATCACCCTAAATGCATGAAACGATGAATTTCACAACAACATCATAAGGGTAGAATCACTCTCCAAAAGCCAACCCATTGCATATGGAAAGTTGTAAATATATAGAGGAGAGAGGTAAGTTGGGAGTTATTATCCTTTTACCAATCTTAGGATTGAGATCCACTCTTGATAGGAGGATGAGATCTAAGGATAAGGGATAGAAACCCCCAGGATTCTCTCTCTTTTTCTCAAGTTTCTAGAACCAACACAAGTGAAAATGGGAGCAACATATATGTGAGAAATGTAGGCCACGGTGGAGCAATCTGTAGGTGAAGGCAATCTAACGAGAGGCCAAGGAGCATTGGTCCTAAAACTAGATCTGGTGATGCAGTTTAGGGAAGAAACTCTGGTGAAAGAGAGAGGCATGCATAGGGATTTTTGCAATAATGATGTAAGGGGGGAATAAGATATTGGTTGATCCAGTTTGGAGGCTAATTGATGAGATGAGACAAAATAAACTAAAACAATTACGTCCTGCAACACAAGGCCAATCGAAATTGAAATGTCATAAAATTAATATATCACATTCATTTCGAAATATAACAAAAAAAACGTCATTATGCACAATAGACAAATATGAAGAAAACATAATAAAATCCCTTCCCGAACTCATAACAAAAAAAACTATTCTCATGCTTCATGTTATTTTCATATACGTATCGATGTGATAATATAATTTCTCAAAGCATAATTTTGTAACATTAAGCAATGCAATTGTCGTAACAAGAATAGTATCGAGTTTGAAATTTAAATCATGATAACTATGATTGAAATAAATAAATATAATACAAATGCATAGAAGATCAGATGCTAAGAATTAAGAACTTTGATTCTCAGTAAGAAGCACTTGTATCAGTAACGAAAATTCTGAATGGCTTAGTTCATTGGTTTACTCACTATGTTATTTGGGCATCTTTTGGTTAACTACTTTATTTTGCATCCGAAAAAAGTAAATGTGTGAACCATATTATGCAAAGAGGTAACTCCAAAATAAAACAAGGAACTGCGTTAATAAAGTAGACTATCTGACATTAGTATAATTAATAAATCACAATGATTGAATATCAGTAAATAGAAAATGAATGTGTAAATATTTAAGGACAATTACAGTTTGTGAAAGCATATATGCTAATTGCTTCAGTATAAACTACCTTCAGAATGAACGGCCTCTTGAACCAATGTCTTCAACTTAGCTTGAATGAATTCTTTAATTGGTTCCATTGTAATCTCTGGCCTTGCATGTTGATTGAATAATTGGTTTTCGATCTCCATCGCCTCTTTTTGTAACTAAGTAGCTAACATAGATTTCATTTCATTAATGCTAACAAATTCAACTAGTCATTTGTCATTTTATTATAGAGAAAAATCAGTTATATCATCAAACTATTTTGCCATTGATTGTTTTCTCTTATCCAGTTCAAATATTAGTGTATCTTTTGTAATCAATTTATAATTTGTATAATTTCATGCGCCATCTAGAGCTTGAACATTTTTCATTTCCTTGTATCTTTTGTAATCAATTTATAATTTGTATAATTCATGCACCATCTAGAGCTTGAACATTTTTCATTGCCTTTAGAAACACATCACTTCTTGTATTCTCTATGCTCTCAAATTTAGAAATAATGTTTTATAGTGTGCTGATTCTTCTAGACCATCCATCTTTTGTTTGTCTGATTTGATTAGAATTTGGCAGTTCTCTATTTTTTTTGTTTAGATTAGATAAAAATTCTAGCCTTTGACAAAAAGCAAGTCATTTTTAATGAAATGTTTGTCTTCGTTAATATTACTTCTCACCAAATTGATGAATGAGTTTATTTCTTATGCTAACCGTAGCAGAGCATAAACCATTAGCCATGCATTTTTAATGATTTATACCCTTTGGAATATATTACTAGCAATATGACATTTGACTGCATTAATTAGTTGTAGAACTCCAGTAGGTCCATAAGATGTGCTAGCTGCAGCAATTGTAGATTCTGAGTCCATATTGCGACTAGAGTCATTAACATATGACACATATTTAAGGCATTTTCTAGCGTTTCTATTTTTACTTTTAGTACCAAGTTTTTTTTCTTTTTGTTGCTTAATAGACATTGCAAGAACATTCCCAATAGCTTCACTCAATGTAAAAACATCTGTTGCTGAAATTTCAAACATGAAAATTCGTTTTTACTATATCAGTAACATTTAAACCATGCATCCTTATTTTCTCAATTTTCAATATTTTATTGTCTATGTTATAGTTTACATATTCAAAAGTATCAAACTGATCATTGAAAATAGAAAATTATTTTCCACTTTGATCTGCTATTTTCTTAATTTAATTGAAAACACTAATGACCCAATCAAGTAGTAGGGTTTCAATCTCCTCGTTGATAGCTTCTTATCATTTCAGAACATTGATATCTAACTGTGAATCAACTGTGTATCTTTGGTATCTTTTTGTTTTGTTTCACTTGAAGATGAAGACAAAGTATTTTCTGATATGTAAACTAAAGATTGTGCAGTTTTTTTTCTTCTTTGTTTACACTTTGCTTCAGTGCTAATACTTTATTCTTCAACCATTTCTCTAGTAGATATTGCTCCTTCTTGATTCTTTCTTGGAGCACTGTGACTTTTTTTTCCTTCACCTGTAACTTTTTTCAACAAGCTCGCGCATTTGATGGCACCTAGATGTAAGATAAATAGGCCTTCTAGATCAACGTCTCTCTAGCCTTTAACTTCTTTTAAATTTAAAAAATGAAATGACTTTACGAACTCTCCAAGAATGCTTCAATTCTTCATGGCTACTTTCCCAATAGTAAATGGCAATGAAATAAACATTTTATTCTTTTTATGTTCAAATTTAACTTGCTAATTGTAGTATTCTCTATAGACATTGGCAACAAAATACACGTCCATAACAATTCTTGGAAGCATTAGTGGTTTTCCTCAAAACCTATAAACTCGAATTGCCGTATTATTTCCTCTTTCTTCAAGTATCCCTTTCCCGTAAAGGAAACTTGTGCTTCCCAGATGTTTGATGGAGATCTTGTCTAGTTATCATGCAAATAACTTGATTTATAAAAACATCATGAATTAGACAAAAAATTGAAATAACTTCTTGCTTCCACAGTATGGGATAATAGAACTGCATCAGTTCTTTATTAAAATTGAAATTAGAGTTATGTGGAAACTCATCAAAAGTATGAATGAACATTACTCCTTTGTTGCAGAGACAGATTCACATATAAATAATACACAACCAACCACTAAAAGCTTTGATCGATGAGTGCAAGTGAGTTAATATTACCAATGCAAATAATTGTGTTCCTCCCCCTCGAAGCCATTTTTTCTCTGTACTTTTAAAATATTTTGTTAACCTACAATGCTTTCGATATGATTTGGGTATCACCCATAGATAGCCTAAACAACCACCACTTGTTACTACTCTTCCTATGATTCCTTTCTAAAAGACACTTCTGATATATATATCAATTTAGTATAGAAAAATATGCATTTATGAGAAATAGTAGAAATAATTCACATAATGTAAACACACCACAATTCTGGCTAGAAAATAGTAGATATTCTGACAAGATTTTTAGAAAATCGGCCATAGTTTTTTGGAAAATCGGATTATAGTTGTTAAATTGTAGGATTTTTCGGTATGACAGTAATTGTTGATAGTGCTAAATTTTCTTCCTTTTTTTGTTTCCACTACCTGTTACTATTATGTGTGTGAAATAAGTTTGACAAAAATTTATGATTAAATAGAAATTAAAAAACAACAAAGCAAACATTTCCAAGAAATAGCAGAAATTGTGAAACCAGTTACTCCATGTACGAAATAACTTAAATGTGAATCCTTTCTAATGATAGCTATCTTATAGGCTCTCAACAATCACATCCACTACTATATCGATGTCAGTTTAGAGGTAATAACATTTATGTTCCCTATTACATGTTGATCTGTCCATTCACCGAAAGGGTATTGAACCATTAATGTGATTATGCTGTTTAAGAAAATGATTAAACCGCACCCTACATAATGAAAGCATTTCTTCATGTTATTCTTCTTCTACGTAACACGATTTTGTAATTCTGCGTCTTTTCCATATGTAGTGTACGCCTCCTGCATTGATTACAATCATCTAGTAAAAATTCAACCACAACATTATTATTAATTATTTTTGCACTTGATAAAATTTAATATTAAATATTGTTATTTAATTTAGTTTTATAGTTTTTAGGTTTATTATTGTTTAATAAAAGATTTCATTGTGTGGAAATATATTTGTGCATATAATGTAAGGTTTACTATGGGCTTCATGCAATAAAGCTCCACACAGTGAAATATGTCCTTATATAGCATGAGTTCTATAAATACTTAATTTTGCATATGCACATGTTCTTTGAATAAAATTCACACATGCACAACCACTTCCGCACAGGTACTTTCGTACTCAATAACGCTTTACAAATACTCATTTACAATTCGCTACTATAACTTTTATTATTTACAAAGATTTAATATGGGTTTCACACAAGAAAAACCTCTCCACAAAGAAAAAGGTTTCTATATTTAGTAGGACTTATTTAAAGGCATATTTTCTTTAAGTAAATAAATTGTATATGTCTATAACCTAATTACTTACAAATATTGGTTTACCATTGACTATTGCAAAACCAAATATGGAGTTTTTTCACAATGTTTCGAAAAAAATCCCATAGTTCAATGTATTATTATTATTATTATATATTATTATCATCAGATGTTGTTGTGCAAAGCTTTTACTCTAGAAATCTTCCTCTACATAATGAAAACTCTCATCCTAATCACGACAGAATGAAAACTTCATACCATGAAACATTGATGTGTGAAATTCTCTCTTTTGTACATGCATTCATAAATAAAGACAACTCGAACAAAATATTCATCCTTTGTGGTCGAGTACCCTTGAATAGTTATCAACATAGTTACAACAAGTGTAATTGTATTCGGATTCAAATTCTCGTCACAACAAATGCAATAGATACAAGTTCACATGTAACACATTATCTAAGAATTATTTATATAACTGGTAAAAAATTTCATTATTAGAACAAAATAAACATAAATCCATTTTTATTATTATTCATTGCAAAAAATTAGCTAATATATAAAATATAAAAGAAAATATTGGGAAACAAGTGTTCAATTGTTGTTTTCTATACAATATTAGAGAACCCAGTCAATACAACATCCCATGTCAAAAGTGGTCTCAAAATTGTTTACATAATTAGTAAACATACTAAGGAATAGAAAAGATAGTAATCAAAATTTGAATAAGTTATGATTATAGAGCCATGGTCCAGAAAATGGCTTATGTTGCATAAATAATTTATGAAAATGTTAATACTTCAATCACAAAGCTAAATGCATTTTTCCCAATAAGAATTGCAATTGCAATATCGCCAACTGTAATCTCCAAAAGTCATCTGCAATAGGTAACATGGAATTGCATTTAAGAATTAGACTAATCCATCTTACTACACACATAAGATTTAAATATTAAAATACTTTGACGACAAAAACAAATGTTTCAATGTACTAAAACAATTACAATATGCAAAAGAAGAGTCTGATATTATTCATCCGAAAGCTATCTCACGCAATCAAGCTTCGTGAAACAAATTCCTTCACTTGATCTTCAATTGATTCTTCCATCAGAGCAACAACAATGTCATGCTTAACACATTCAATGAATATATCCTCCCAAATTTCTTTTGTTTCTTCTTGAAATTACAAAACTGAGGCAAAGTACTCTTACTTGACACTAACAAAAGTAATTAGCCATATTCTAATTTCATCAACACTAAAATCAGTTATATCATCAACTACGTTTGTTGTGATTGTTTCAGCTTCTCAAAATCATCCATCAAATTTCTCTTTCAAAATTAATATAGATTCATATGTATTACATAGACTATTTAATTCCTAAACAATCACAACCGCATTGAGATACACATCTACTCTTGGATTTTCTATGTCTCCGCACTCAGAAATAATGTCTTCCAATGTTCTGATTCTCGAAGACCATGCATCCTTGATCTACCTCCTTCGATGAACATCAAACAACCCTTATTTATCTTTTCCTAATTCAGACAATGAATCAATATTCTGACTAAAAGTTAATAGGTCATTGTCTATGAATTCCTTGTCTCCCTCCAACTCACTTTAGACCAATTTTACGGAAGACCTAGTTCTCTTCTTTAAATGTTGTAGATAAAAAACAACTTGTCATGTTTATTTAATAATCCATAATCTTTAAAATATATTAATAATGATATATGATTTCATTGCACTTATAACATTGCCAGGTTTCTCAAATATATTAATTTTGCTAAGACTGGAAATTTCCAATGGTGGTTTGCGCATCGCCAGTGGAGTCTTTAGCAAGGGACTTAGCCTCACAGTATCTTCTATATAGTTTATTTTTACATTCAACTTCATATTTTATGTCTGTCATCAACCAACAGAATTCACAAGCACTTCACCACCGACTTGATGCAATTTCATTAGCCCTGGCATTCCAACTGAACACAGATAAACGTTTAATTATGCTCGATCAACAACATTTTCATTGGAAAACTATATCATTTCAATCTTCAATATCTTACCTCCCCTATCATAATTTTCATCTTGCAATGTGAAAAAATGGTCATCGAAATTAATGTCCTCTTCAAACATTTCCTCACTTATTCTCTAATTTTGTTGCAAACAAGTACTAACCCAATCAGGTTGTACAATGGTATCAACCTCCATGTCCACCACTTCATCAATGTTGTCCATTTTAGACACACTCTTGGATCAAAATGATTCAATCGTTTGTGCTCTTTCTAGAGTTACTCTACAAGGAGGTTCTTCATCATCTCCGATACCTAATAGCCTATCGAAAACAAGTTTTTCACTTCTAGTAGTTAATTTCTGTCCTTTTCTAGAATTTAAGTTGCATTAGTGCTATGTGTGCAAGTTTGAGATTTCCCCATAGGGTTTGTGCCTCTTTTCTTAAATATTTATCCTATCATGATGATCTCTTTTTCAGAAATATGCTCATCATATACTAGCACTTTTTGCTCTTTTGTTGATACATTGGGACTTTCCTCGCTCTTCTCTCTACCTCTTGTAAACATGTTCCCGTACCTCATAGGCTCACATTGTTCCTTGAAAAACATTCCTCTACCAAAGCCTTTAATAGCTCCATATTCGCTTAATTTGAAAGCATCCAAATACTTTTCAAAAATGATAGCGTGAACCATATTCTTCACTTTCCAACAATAGATGAAAAAGAGATAAATTGTCTTTTCTTTTTCTATTCAAATATAGATGTCCAATGATGATATTTCCTACAATATTCAACAAGAAAATAGTTATCTTGAACAAACATTGGCAAAATAAATGACCTATCTTCAAAACCATAAATTCGTATAACCATATTGATTTCTCTTTCCTCATATTTCCCTTTTCCAAATAGGAAATTTTTAGTCTCTGCATATATTCAAGAAGGCTCCTATCTAGTTACCATGCAATACACTTTTGTTACAAACACATCCTAAATTAAACAAACATTTAAAGAGGCTTTGTGCTTCCATAAGATATGGTACCATAACTACATTAATTCCTCACAAAACTTGAATATAGGATTACATGGTAAACCGTCAATCACATGCCTTGACATGAGAAGTGTTATCGGATATTCCATCATAAAGAATCCATTTTTCTTTGGTAATCCATGTAATTAAACAACTAATTCATTCGAAATGACATAAGCCCAATGAAACATACATTTATTTTTGTATGTCTCATAAAACACATAGAAAATGCATTTTGGAACATGTGAGGTACTTTTTATCCCTACTACATGGGAAAAGAGACAACATAAATCCCTAAACAATTTCCTAAACAAAGAAATATACACAAGAGAAAGATCAAAAGTAACCTCAGAAGTTGCAGATATGAATTCCTGCACAATGTCAATTACACGTACTTCTGGCTCCACGAAACTATCTGGAACGGACAACTCCAAACAGTTGTTCAGTTCTAGTAACTTGAATAACAATCTAAAAGGATTGGAATTTAGAGAAACATTTATCGCTCTTAGATTAATTGCCCTCTTTTTGAAATAAAACATAGTTGTTCAAAGATAAACAATTTCTCTAAAATCAATGGCCTTCGAAACACACCCAACATTTTCTAATCCAATACTCCAATCTCGTTACATGTTTTCTCTTCCATTGACATATTCATATATCTCTCATAAGTTTTCAACTATTCAAAGCTATCATCAATCTTAGAGAATGAGTTAACTGTATCACTGCAAATAGCCTCTAACCCTCGCCTGCTACACATTTTTCATTTGTAGCAAAAAAAGACTTTGTCAATGAATAACACATTCAAATCTTGTTTCACTTTACAATTCTTCATTTTCTTCACAAACGCTAGTTGTTAATATTACTTTTGTGAAAATTGTTACACACGACACTTTGAATAAATAATAACTAAAGATATCAAAGACAACATATACGATAGTAATAGAAAAAAAATGAAATTCCAAAAGCATCTTTTGTTGAAAATAATACTGAGAGGGGGGGGGTGAATTAGTTTATTAAGTCAAATATTATTTTTTCAAAATCAAATGATATACGCTACTTCAGTTAATTAAACCCGCGTATATACACAACCATGCAGAAGGGAACCCACGTATACAAAGAAAACTTTTAATTTACTCTATCTTTCTTATGATGATTGTTTTTTTTTTATAGTTAAAACTATGCTACTTCTATTATTTACATTAACAAGAGAAAACAGTTACATCCAGGTATACATGTCACCAGGGGCCAACGATGGTCCTCTGGATTGATAGTGCTCACAGAAAACTTCTCTTTCAGGGATCTTCTCATAGCTACCGAGCGCCCACGCAGGGGCAACACCATTTAGATCAAATACCCATGCAAGGGCACAATGACTGAGACTGGTAACCCACGCAGGGGCTGTAAACTTTTGGGATACAAAAAAGAAAAATTATCAATCCCGCGCAGGGGCCAAGGAGAGAAAAGGAAGTTCTTCAACAGTATCCTTCGTGAGGGTGCAGTCAAGCACAAAATTACAAAATTATGAAGCCAAACAGAGACATTTGCAACATTCATTGTGCACTTGTAATAAGAGTAACAATTCACAAAAAAACCTGAGAGTTGTCTGAAGGCAGAAGCATGGTTGAGATGGCTCCTATACAACCGAATCCTCTTCCTCCGAATCTTCTTCATAAATCCAGTACTCGCCTTCCGGGGGAGGTCCCCAATCAATCTTGGCTTTGCCTGAGGCTGGCGCTGGCTGAGAGGAAGGTTGCACAGCATCCGGTTCAGGTTGTGCCTCGGCCTTTTCCTCAGCAACTCTGGAGCATTCAGCATGATGGATTTGGGCGCTGGGTAGCCCTCCCACCTCCTCTTTCGGTTCCTCCAGGAATAGGACCGAAACATGAGCATTGATGTTGGAATGGCATTGGGCACAGCTAACAGTGAATACCGCTGTTCCAAACGCAGGTAGCGGGGCAGAGTTTGAGTCCGGAGTCCTAGTGTCCACGAATTGGGACGACCGAATGGGGCGTGCGTCTGCCGATTGGTGGCACAGACAATGACAGCAGCTTGGAGGCGGATTAGCAACCAGAGGATGCGAAGAACCTTCTCTTCCAGTGCCGCGACGGCTAATGAGCCTCTGTCTTGGCGCCATTCCTTCCTTGAAGACCGATGAGCGTGACAGAGCAGTGGAGAGGGATATGAAGGGTGTAAATCCACCTTTTCCTTCCCTTGCTGCCCTATATCCACCTCCAATTTCCAAGGAGAGCTCTTTAGCCAGCGCTTGGAGGCCTGACTTACTGAAACCCAAATCCACAAATCGAGCCTGAACCGATGCAAAACATTCCCAATTCTTGGCATATTTATGCTGCTCTGGTCTGCCTCATTTTTGGAATGCCATAACTCCGTCCTGAAACAGTTAATGGCGCTCAGAATCAGCAATGAATTGCCATCCCTTATCCCTTTAGCTCTCACGCTTTCCATCCAGGTCGGTGGAGAGCAGTTAATGCCTCGTCTCAACTTGAGGCCGCCCATACTAACTAGTTGGGGAGCCATTCGTACGCTGCGTGGCACCCGCATCCGGGTGGGCATTGTCATTTTGGATCAGCTTGTCCAGTTCCTGAGCTTGTACATTGTCTATGATCATGCCTGGGGCTCCTGTTAGGAGAGTGTGATCATAATCAGCTCCTAAGTTGGCGAGAAGGTCGGGCACCTTGTTGCCTTCTCTTTTTATATGAGTGAAAGAGATTGCCCTGTTGCTGCGAAGGGCATGTTCAATGGCTTCTAAACGGGCCGCTAGTCTCCAAATATTCGAGATCTTTTTCGCTTGGGAGCCATTCTGCAACCTCTTTGCCATGGTTATAAGAATATGGGAATCCCCTTCCACAATTAAGGGTTGCAAGTTGAGGTTTCCGGCTAAGAGGAGTCCTTGCCACAATCCTTCAATTTCCGCTGAGTTATTGGTGTCCCACCCCAAGGACCCCAAGAGGATCTGCACGGGCTTACCTTCATGATTCCTTAGGATGCCTCCAAAGCCTTCTTTTCCGGGGTTACCTTTGGAGGCTTCGTCAAAGTTGAGCTTGTAAAAGTACTTAGGAGGGGGGCTCCAGGTATCTTTGATAGAATCGCTGCTTGTGGAGGTGCTTTTCCTGTGCTGGGATTGAGGAATGTTCAATTGCCAGTTGCTCATAATACTTATTTCACTGTCAAGAGAAGGAAGATCCTCCGTTGTCCATGAGTGGAGAAGCAGCGTCTCATTCAGGTTTCCACGTAGATTGTTCCATACCTCCTCGATCCTTGAGCTCTGATTTTTGAATATCCGCTTATTCCTTTCTTTCCAAATACTCCAGGAAATGAAGCCAGGGAGAAGGTTCCACAAACAATTGAGTAGTTGGCTTTTATAAGGGTTCGGTGGCCAGTGCCTTAGGGAGTCAGTAATGTCATTTTTTGTTCTACATCTTCTTTAACATCTAAATCCTGCTTTTTCCCATAGTTGATTCGCTAGAGGACAGGAGTCCAGAAGGTGTTGAAGTGTTTCTTCATTTTGGCGACAATTGGGGCATAGCGATGGTCCATGGAAATTCCTTCTTCTTAATTTATCCCAGGTGAGGATTTTTTTGTGACCAACAAGCCACAGGAAATAAGAGATCTTGGGCCATGAGCCAAGACCCCATATTTTGCTCCATATAGGATCAGAGTGGATATTATTTTGACAAATAATTTTGTAGGCGTCTAAAGTGGAGAATTCACGTTTTGGTCGGTATCCCCATCTCAAGATGTCAGTTCCTTTGTCATAGCAGATTCTTCTTCTGTCCAACTCCTTCTCCAAAACCCATGTGTCCTGCAAGTTTGTGGTGATAGCCCATTGATTTCCTTGTTTCCAATTCCTGAATCGATGTTCCCCTCCCTTTTCTTATGATGATTGTTAATATGTGTTTCAGAATCAAATAACCATTAACCAGAAGCAAGAAATAGAGCAGAAAGACAATCACACACAAGAACACAAGATATAAGGTGGAAACCCAATGTGGGTGAAAACCACCTGCTACAATTCGTCTCTATCTTCTTTTAAATTAGAAACTTCGTTTACAATGTACTAGTGCAGTCCTTTCCCAGTACATAGGCTGCAACCTGCAGAGAGCTACAACCCTCTCTCCTTCTCCAGCTTCTCCTAGAAGGGAGCTACAACCCCCTTTAGCTGTTGCACTAGCCAAGATACTAGTACGTAGGTGCTGGCCTACAGAAGGCTACAACCTTCTCTTTCTTCCAAGGACCACGTTTCATAAATTTTTAGACTGGATCCATGAACATCAATCAATCATCAACCATTCTCCTTTTCACCAATTAGTTCTGAATCAAGTAGATACTTCTCTGACAGCTGTACCCAAAACATAGTACCAGAAACACAAATTTCAACCTAGAACACAACAGTAATAAACAGAAGCAGCTGGATCACAACTCAAAACATATACTCTATTTCAATAACCTGCAACATGCATGCATACGCTTCTGTGTTTCGAACAACCTGCGTATACGCTATTTTCATTCATTGAAACAGCGTGTATATGCACCTTCGCATCACTGAACTTGCGTACAGACCTATAAAGGATAATTCTCTCTTTCATATATTCAAACACTAATTAACCCAGATTATCAGTGTTATAGATCAAGAAAGTGCCACATATAACAGACCAAAATCATACAAAGATACTATAATTCAAGCTTAAAGATTATGACCCATCAATAGAACTTATCCTTCTCTTTGCACAAAGGTTCCTCCTTTATTCAGATCCAGATCTGCACCATAACCCAATTGCTAGTATTCCAGATCTACCACTTTATCAGATATTCAATAATAATTCAGATGATCCTTTGCCACATGACCTCCTTCCTCTTTTATAGTCTTAGGCCTTCCACAATACCACGGTCCAAAACCATAATAAAACAATACCATGGATCCAATACGTGGGATCAACACATCTGACGAGACACCATGGTCCAAAACGATAGGTTCAAATACCAAGGACTAACTACCATGGTCCAAAAGTAAGTTCTCCAACATATACGCGCTTTCCTAACGTATAACTCGCGTGTATACACATCTTTGTCTAAATGAACCTGCATATATGTCTTTTCCTTCATTCTGAAAGCCTGAACTGAGATATGTTACCAAAGATAGTTGCCATCAAGGGCAACACCTGTGCCATAGCTCTAAATCAGTGCCATAGTGCCAACAATCTCCCCCTTTGGACTTGATGGCAACCCCAAGATCCTCAAGGTCATTCTCCCCTTTTTCATCAAGGGCAAAGGGTTGTGCTCCCCCTGAGTACATGCTAAATCTTTGTCCTGCTGTGCTGACCATGCTCCCTCTGACTGTAGGCAAGATCTGCAAAAGATGCTCTTCAAGAAGAACCATGACATATACATCATAAAATACCTTCCCATCATCAAAAGACTCAATACATACATCCATCACCCAACCACGTGGGGATCATCTACCCAACCAAGTGGGGATACATCAGAAAATTACATATGACAACCAAGTATATTACATCTTCATCCCAGGCATAGTGGGGAAACCAAAATAGGTTGTTACATGACCTTGACACCATAACAAAGATACATGACAGAGATACATGACATAGAGACGAAATATGTAGAGCAAGACTTATGAAAGTCACAAATAACTGATAGCAACAACATCTGTCAATCACAATTCAGATCAGCAACCAAGATTTCCTTTTGTGCTGCCCCTGCCTCTGTTCCTCCGGAGACCAATAACAGCTGAGAAATAGAACCAAAAGCTTCTAAGATAATGCCAAGAATGCATCATTAGAAGTTTATCTGCTCCCCTTGAACCAGTGCCAGATGGTCTCTTTCAGACCCAAATCAGACTAACCTCAAACAGAGCCTGTCCCTACAGATATCCATCAAACCTCCATATACGCGATTATCTCTGCACAAACCGGCGTATGTACGCGGATCCTCCTCAGGAAACTCGCGTACACCCATTTTTCTCTGAAACTGACAAGATTTAATAGCAAGATGATGCATCAACTACTCCCAGCTTTTGTCTGAGATATTCAAAATTTTCCCTGGGCAGTGGTTTGGTGAGAATATCAACAACTCGTTCCTTAGAAGGAACATACTGCAATTTGAACTTTTGCTCCAATACTTGTTCCCGGAGAAAGTGATACTTGATCGGTATGTGCTTGGTCTTTGAATGCATGATTGGGTTCTTTGAAATGCTGATTGCACTTGTATTATCACATAATATGGAGATAGGTGGTGTACAAGTGATCTAAAAATCCTGCAAGGTTTGCATCATCCAAAGGAGTTGAGTGCAGCAAGATGCGGCTGCCACATATTCCGCTTCAGCTATAGATAAGGCAATCGAACTATGTTTCTTGCTGAACCAAGATACTAATATGGAACCCATAAAGAATGCACCGCCACTTGTGCTCTTTCTGTCATCCACACTTCCAGCCCAATCTGCATCTGTATAAGCATGAAGAGTGAGATCTATATCTCTAGGGTACCATAAGCAATAGTTTTGAGTTCCTTGAAGATACTTGTAAATTCTCTTTACTTCCTGAAGATGAGTTTCCTTCGGATTTTCCTGAAATCTTCCAACTATTCCCACTGCATGCATGATGTCTGGTCGGGTACCTGTCAAATAAAGTAGACTTCCAATCATTGATCTATAGGTTGGTTGATGCACCGCTGCTGATTCATCATTTGCACTAAGACTGCATCCTGTAACCATAGGGGTACATACTGGTTTCGAATCTTCCATGCCATACTTCTTTAGAATCTGCTCGAGGTACTTGGTTTGAGACAAGAAGGCACCGCCTTTATTTTGTTGTATTTGCAATCCAAGAAAATATGTCAGTTCTCCAAGCAAAGACATTTCAAATTCTTTCTGCATCACCAAGGAAAAGTTTTGACTCATATCTTCTTCATTGCTGCCAAAGATAATATCATCTACATACACAATAGGTATTAGCAATTTGTCATTTTCAATTTTTATATAAAGATTGCTATCTACTGATCCTTTTGAAAATCCTTGTTGATGAAGATATTTGTCCAAACGGTAGTACCAAGCCCTTGGAGCTTGTTTAAGACCGTAGAGAGCCTTTTCTAGTCTGCATACAAGGTTTGGATCATTCCCAAGAATGAAACCATCTCGTTGCTCAATGTACACTTCTTCTTCTAAGTCTCCATTCAGAAAGGTTGATTTCACGTCCATTTGAAATACTTTGAACTTTTGAAAACTTGAGAGAGCAAGGAACATTCAGATGGCCTCAAGTCTAGCAATGGGAGCAAAGGTTTCTTCAAATTCTATTCCTTCTTGTTGAGCATACCATTTACAAACAATTCTGGCCTTGTTTCTAATTACTTCCCCATTTTCATTCAACTTGTTTTTGAAGATCCATTTTGTCCCTATGAAATTCTTATCTTTTGGTCTAGGAACCAACTCCCAAGTGTTATTCTTTTCGACCTGCTCAAGTTCTTCATCCATTGCCTTGACCCAACATTCATCTTTGCATGCCTCTCTTACATTTTGTGGTGTAGTGGAGGAAAGTGAAGCTTCTGCAATTGTTCTTCTTGTTTGTATACCTGCCTCTTTCTGCCCCAAAATTTGAGTTTCTGGATGATTCTTTTGAACGTATCTGGATGGAGTCTTCTCTTCTATCCTTATTTGTTCCTCTGGTGCCCCTTGAGCTTCTTCTTCATCATAAGTCTGATTTGATGTTGAAGGATAGTCCTCATCATCTTCGAAATCTTTGAAATTTACTTGCCTAGGAATGTTTCCTTCTTCATCAACCACTACATCAATGCTGTCAACAATTCTTCCAAGTCTTTTATTGTAACACTTCTATGCTTTGTTGTGGGGAGAATAACCAAGGAGAATGCCTTCATCTGCTCTAGGTTCAAAATTGCCAAGATTTTCATCATTATTTTTAATAAAGCATTTGCTTCCAAAAATTTTGAAATGTTTTACCATAGGAGTCTCACCATACCAGAGCTCATGAGGAGTTTGAGTACTGTTTACCCGGACATTTGTCTTGTTGAGAATAACAACTGCAGCAAATGCGGCTTCACCCCAGAAGGTTGCGGGAGTTCCAGACTCATCAAGCATAGCACGAGCCATTTGTTGAATCGTTCTATTCATCATTTCCACTACTCCATTTTGCTGAGGAGTCCTAGCTGTAGAGAATTCCCTTCTTAGTCCATGTTCTTCACAAAAATCGAAAAATTCATTTGAGGTAAACTCCCCACCTCTATCAGACCTGAGGCATGTAATTTTGTGATCTGATTCGTTTTCAACCAAGGCTTTGAAATATTTGAATTTTTTGAAGGCTTTGTCTTTATGCTGCATAAGTCCTATCCAACACATCCTGGAAAAATCGTCAATGAATAATATAAAGTATTCTTCTCCCTGAGGTGACCTTTTCCTAGATGGACCACATACATCAGTATGGACAAGTTCAAGTGCCTGCTAGCTGATCCTTCCTTCTCAGGGAAGTTAGTTCTGGTTTTCTTACCAAGCTGACATGATTTACATATTGTATTATCTGGAATTCTGATGTCTGGAAGACAACGAACTGCCTGGTATTTGCATGCTTTCCTTATTTGCGAGAAGCTTATATGCCCCAATCTTCGGTGCCATAGCCAGTGTTCATCATTCTTGCTTAGATAGCATTGATGTTGTCCTTCTTTGAATATGTACAAATTTTTTGGAGTTCTTATGCCTTTGATCACTGTTTTTCCTGTATCAAGATCACGAACACTACATCCATTTGATCGAAATATTACCTTTGTTCCTTGATCACACATATGACTGACACTCAATAGATTATGCTTTAAGCCATCAACATACATAACATTTCCTACTTTGACCTTTTCTATTAAAAGAACAGAACCTTTACCTTTTATGAGTGCAGGGGTGTCATTTCCAAATGAGACCTTCTTCTCCTTCTCCAAGGCACTATATGACTGAAGTTTCTCTTTATCACCTGTCATATGTTTCGAACATCCACTGTCAATGTACCATTGATTTTCCTACCCTTCTGCATATAAGGCTATGCCACATCTTTCTATTTGTGGTTCTTTCATTCTCCATGTTTTGATATTTGAGGCTTGCTCCTTCTAAGTTGTCTGCCAAAACCTACTCCTGCATTCAGAATCTTCATGACCAAAATTATTACAAATAGAACATTCTCTTTCATTTTCAAGAGAAGAAAAGTTATTGTAGGTCCTTTTCATGATCCTAGTCATACTCCTCTGTTTTTGAGTTTCTCTAGTCATGATAGTTTTGTAGGCAACACATTGAGCTACTTTGTGTCCAAAGTTGTGACAAGAGAAACATTGGCTATTGAAGAAATTCCTGCGATTATCAACCCTGTAGACTGAATGATTGTAGTTTTCATTGACATCCATTCTTGAGGCAAATTGAGAATTATTTACCTGTGGTCTGTTGTAGCTTCTGTATGTCCTTCAAGCAGATTTCCCCTGATTTACTTGGTGATCTCTGTTCATTCTTGAAGAAAAAATGTCCCTGATTTACCTGGTAGTCTTTATTGGGCCTTTGCTCACTCCTCCTTGCTGCATCAAGATAACTTTTGGAGGTGGATGGTTTCTGCAGTCGAGATGCTTCTTCATTATATCCCAGACCTGTCTTGATTAATGGAGAATGCTGCACATTGATAATCTCATCTAGAGTTTCAGATCCTTCAACAAATCTAAGATTAAGAGTTTTTGTTTTCTCAATCTCTTTTCTAAGTCCCACAATTTCACATTCTAACTTTTCATGATGTTTTTCCCTTTCAGACAGTTGAATTTGCAGAGTATCAATAATCATATTTTTCTCTTCTAAACAAATTTTGAGTTTAGAAATCTCCTAATAAAGACCTTCTTCATCTATAGCATCCATGAAATCATCATCCTCAAAAGCCATTAAAAGTCTATAATTATTACATTGTTCATCTTCATCACTATTTGAGAGTCCATCACTGTCTTCATGAGTGTAGTAGCTTTTCTTACTTACATTTTGCTTCTTGTTCCATCTAACAGGTTCCTTACCTTTGTCAAGCTTATCTTTATGAGGACACTTAGCAGCATAGTGACTGACTCTCCCACAAGCAAAGCATTTGAAGGGTAACTTACCTTTGAATCTTCCAGCACCCCGTTGAAGGTTCTTGACAAAATTTGATTCTTCCTCTTCTTCTGACATAGGTCCTGACTCATAGTAATCTCATTTTCTTGAAGCCTTGAATGCATCTTCTCTCCTGTCTGATGGTCCTCCTTTCCTCATTTCGTAAGCGGTTAGAATTCCATGTAGCTGCGACATGGTAATTTTTTGTAGATTCTCCTTTTCTTCTATTGCAAAAACTTTTGATTCAAACTTAGGAGACAAAGATCTTAGAACCTTTTCAACTACAAAAACCTCTTTTATTTCTTCACCCAAGTTTTTCATGCAATTAACAATCTCATCTATACGTAGGAAATAGTTAGCCACACTTTCATCATTGTACATTCTGATATTTTCATACTGAATTATGAGGGTTAGAAGTTTTTCTCATTTTACCTGTTCATCTCCTTCATAGGTCAGAACGATCTTGTCCCATATTTATTTTGCGGTTTTATACTGCATAACCTTGACGAATTTATTTATTTATTTATTTTTATTTTTTTAAGTGTGGTTCACGGGCACTCAGAGAGTGGGCGCTACGTCCACGTAGAGAAGCAGGGTAATTCCACCCGAAGGGACCTGCCCGTCGGCCATAACAGGCCTAACCCCGAGGGCGTCGAGGAGATTTGACCCCGTGACCTCCCAACTGGGAAAGTACTTAGCAACGGGAACTCGACCATTTGAGCTATCCCTTGGGGCGTCCTTGACGAATTCTGATTGAGATAGACATCCTAATAGAGTATTGACAACCTTTGCATTTGTTTCAAACTGCTTCTTCTCAGCCGGATCTGTAGGAGTTGCTGATGGAAAAGTGTACCCTGTATCTATGATATCCCAGACTTCTGTACCAAGATATTGAAGATAGGCTGTGACTCTTACCTTCCAATAGACGAAGTTGGTCCCATCAAAAATTGGTGGCCTTATCAATGCTTCTCTCCCGTAGTTGCTCATGATGGTAGATCTTCCTTCAAGCGATCAAGCTTCTTCTGAAGGACCTGCTCTGATACCAATTGTTGGAAATAATACTGAGAGGGGGGGCGGTGAATCAGTATTAAGTCAATTCTTTTTCATTTCACATTCAAATCATATACGCTACTTCAGTTAGTTAAAACCGCGTATACACGCAACTTCAGATAAGGAAACCTGCGTACACCATGTAAACTTCTAATTTAATTTATTCTACAGATGTTGATCATTAATCTGTGCATCAGAACTATGAAAACAGTAACCAGGAATAGTAAAACAGAGCAGAAGATAATCACACACAATAACACAAGATATAGGGTGGAAACCCAATGTGGGTGAAAACCACCTACTACAATTCGTCTCTATCTTTTTAATTAGGAACTTCTGTTTACAATGATTCTGTACTAGTGCAGTCCTTTACCAGTATGCAGGCTGCCACCTGCAGAGAGCTACAACCCTCTCTCTCGTTCTCCAACTTCTCCTGGAAGGGAGCTACAACCCCCTTAGCTCTTGTACTAGTTGAGCTACTAGTACGTAGGTGCTAACCCACTGAAGGCTTCAACCTTCTCTTTTCATCGAGGGACCATGTTTCATAAATTTTCATACTGGATCCATGAATAACATCAATAAAACATCTAGTATATCTGTAATAATCAATCTCCTTTGAAAAACTCAATATAGAATCAATCAAACACTTCTTAGAATGTTGTTACCAGAAAATAATAACAGTAACCAGACACCAAATATGAACCCAAAACACTACAGCAATAACTAGAAGCAGCTAAAGCATATTTTATGAAACATACGCTACTTCACTATACTAAAACCTGCGTATATACACAGCTATATCACTTTCAACCTGCGTATACACTTTTGTGACTTACTGAACTTGTGTGTGTATGCACTTTCGTTGCGCTGAACCTGCGTATAGATCTATGAAAGACAGATTTCCCTTTTCAAATATTCAAGCATTAATTAAACCCAGATTTTCAGATTCTGTTGAAGCCTCGAAGATCAGGTCGACAACAAGGGGGATACCCACCTGGTCCAGACCTTGGTTGGAAGCTCCTTATCCGTTTGGTATAGCGGGTCTGACTGGGGATAACGAGACCAGTTTCCCGATCTGGGTGTGTGTGTGTGTGTGTAGAGTTTGAATAATGTTGATCTAAGAGTACTTTAAAGCTAATCTAATTCAAATTCTTTAAACTAACTCTATGCTATCGTAATCTAATGAGAAACAACACATCAAATCTATGCTAACCCGGGATGTATATTTTCTATTATGCGATCTAGAGAGATTTCAAATAATAACTGGTAATAAAGATCATTCAGCTATCATAAGAATAGAAATCATTTGAGATAAACCACTTTGCATAAGAAGTTAGGAAAAACAGTTGTGAACAGCATATCGCATAATAAGCCATTCATATGTCAGACATAAACAATATGACTCCATCGTACAGAAGTGCCAAATGGTAACCCATACATTCATGCAATAACATATAAACAACTAAAACTATAAATCACTTAAAGAATATAAGCAGAAATTGCCAAGAGATAAAAGTACCAT
>APFE030960597.1:0-13352 GCA_000404065.3 Pinus taeda
GGAATTTATTATATAGGTAAAATTACGGAGATGTTTTACCGTACAGTTAATGTGTGATTAATTTGTTTAAAAAAAAAATTAACATGTTAATTTTTTTATGGCGATATAGGAAACTATGATAAAGCGAATATTATGGAATTGTTTTATGGTGGGCTGAATGTGGGATTAATTTGTTTTAGAATGTACTATAAAAATTTAAAAAAACATTCAATTGTTTGGTAAATATTATATACTTTAACTATTAAAATAATTTAGGTAAAGTTTGTAGTTTTACAATTTTAAACTTTAAAGATTTATTTCATAAAAAAATTGGTTTACATTTTTCAATAAATTGTAGAATAAAATAACGAAGGGAAATAAATCTAACAAAATTTTTGGAAGGAAATATTTTGGCGAAACTTTTTGGAGGAAAAATTTCATTCTCTAAGCTATATAATATCTTTAGGAGACTCTGCATTTATATCATTCAACCTATTCTATTTGAAAGGGATGGATTCTCCTGATAGTGAAGTTTCGCTTTGTACAACATCAACATCTTCATTGCGTAACAACTCTATTCATATTGATGAATATAACGGGAATTCTTCCACTATGAATATAAAGTCAATTATTCCGCTTAGTCTTAATCCTAAGGACTATGAGAGTAGCACTGATGAAAGAGGGGATGGAGAATTTCAAATAAATAAAGAGTCACGAATTCCACTTAGTCCTAATTCTAAGGACTATGAGAGCAGTAGTGATTTAGGGCATGATGACAAATTTCAAAAGAATGGAGTGTCACGGTGTCCACGTAGTCCTAATTCTAAAGACTATGAGAGCAGCAGTGATGAAGAGCATGATGATGAAGTTCAAAAGAATGGAGTGTCACGGTGTCCACTTAGTCCCAATTCTAAGGACTATGAGAGCAGTAGTGCTGAAGAGCATGAAGAAGAATTTCAAAAGAATGGAGTGTCATAGTGTCCACTTAGTCCTAATTCTAAGGACTATGAGAGCCACAGTGATGAAGAGCATGATGATAAAGTTCAAAAGAATGGAGTGTCACGGTGTCCACTTAGTCCTAATTCTAAGGACTATGAGAGCAGCAGTGATGAAGAGTGTGATGATGAATTTCAAAAGAATGGAGTGTCACGGTGTCCTCTTAGTCCTAATTCTAAGGATTATGAAAGTAGCAGTGATGAAGAGCGTGATGAAAATTTTCAAGAGAATGGAGTGTCACAGTGTCCACTTAATCCTAATTCTAAGGACTATGAGAGCAGAAGTGATGAAGAGTGTGATGATGAATTTCAAAAGAATAGTGTCATGGTGTCCTCTTCGTTTTAATTCTAAGGACTATGAAAGTAGCAGTGGTGAAGAGTGTGATGATGAATTTCAAAAGAATGGAGTGTCACAATGTTCTCTTAGTCTTAATTCTAAGGACTATTAGAGTAGCAGTGATGAAGGACAGGATGATGCACTTAGTCCTAATTCTAATGACTATAAAGGTAGTAGTGACCAAGGACAGGATGTAGCATTTTCAGTAAGTAAACAGTCACATTTTCAATGTAGTCCTAATTCTATGGACTATGAGAGCAGCACTGACAATGCACATGAGTAAGAATATCCAATAAACATCGAGTTTCCATTCAGTCCGAATTCTAAGGACTATGACAATATCACTAAAGAAGAGGAAGATGAAAAATATCCTCCAAGTCAGTATTTGAAAAGCACAGCTGATCATAGTGTAGATAACATTCCTCTTAATGATGATGAAAATCCTTATACAAATTATGATCCAATGATGGAGATGTTGCCAAGAAATATTGTATCAAGGAGTAGGAGCAGACCTTTTCATATCAATGCAAGATGTTCTTAGAGTTATACAAGGGGTAGAGCAGAATATTTGATGAGAAAAAGTTCTATCAACGCTCTCATTTCAAGTGAATGTTGTCAAAAAGATTGCTTGAAACATATGGATTTCAAATTTGCAATAGAGAGCAGGAAGAGATATTTGTCGATGAATAAAAGCATGCAAAATTCATATTTAGTTGGGTGCATGCAATCTACATTGTCAGGTTATGATTATCATATTGGGTCTTTATTTAATTGTAGAAAGGCTTTCAAAATGTTTCATTCGATTAGGAATTTTCGTCTCTCGAGAATTCAAGAAAATTTGGAAAAAGAACCCACATTTTATTCAGAAGTACGTCATAAAAGACAGTTTGGGCCATTATCAAAGCATGGAAAGTGTATGCCAAATAGAGAGACAATACATATTCCAGATAAATTTTCAAGACGAGAAATCTACAACTTAGACAAAGAATATGCAGAAGGTGCTGAGGGACATGGCCGGTTTATTACATATCAATATTTTGTGAAGGTATGGAAGAAAGAATTCAACAATGTCTGTATTCCTAAGAAGACAAGGATGGGGATTGCAGTACGTGTGCTTCTCTTAAATAAAAAAGGGACAAATGTGAAGGGCTAGAAAGAGATAAGCATTCATAACTTTAACTTTTAAAATTGTATAGTCATCAACTATGAAAACATATTTCTTAATGGCTTTCTTTTATGTTGTGTAGATTCAATTGTCAAAGAACTTTAGGAGCATCGTGAACAACAAACAAGTGAAAGGAAAGAGTTGTACAAGCATCGAAAGAAGTGTTATGATAATCCAAATATATATTTGGGTTTGATAATTGATGGTATGGACTAGAATAAAACACTTTTACCACATTTTGTTCACACATCCAAAAATTTATGAGGAAAATTGTATTCTGTATCACTTGGTCGGTTGTATGGTCTTAAATGGGAAAAAATTTCCAAGGGTGTACTTCACAGCTCCAAATATTCATAATGATGCAAATCTGACCATAACCATAATTCATAATGTGCTTTCTCATTGGTCTAGTAATATTCCTAAAGTTCTGTATCTACAATTGGACAACACTTGCCGTGAAAACAAAAATTAGGTTGTTTTTGGATATCTAAACATGCTTGTTGAATTGATAATTTTTCAGAAGTTAAAGGTTGGTTTCCTTCTTGTTGGGCACACTCATGACCATATTGATCAGATGTTCAGTCGTTTTTCAGTCACATTGAGGAGGAAGGAAGTTGGGAGCTTACAATCATTAATTGAATGTATTAAGAAATCATACATGCCAGAGCCTACTTTGGATGTGTTGGAAGAAACTGTTGACATGTGAAGGTTTATTCTAGGATCGCATGGTGAGGGGAATTGCATTGAACAACTTAATGACATTAGCTTCCAACATCAATTTCGTATAAAAAAATTGACGAGAAAACACTAATATGGGGCAAGAAGTATTCAACTACTGCAAAATGGGCACCATCATCAGGTTTGGAATTTTTGAAGTTCATTCTAGATCATCCAATATTTGCATCAAAAATATTGTTATTACATCTGTTGGTGAAGCTCATAATGCACACAGACAGAATAGAGATATAAATTATTCTGATTTCCTAAAAGAAATTAAAAAATGTATTAGATATACATATGAGTACTTTGACATTGCTGATTCAGTTTGGTGGGAGTCAATTTTCAATAATCAAAGTGATATCATTTCAACAACAACAAATGAAGATATATCTTTGAAAACCCCATTTATTTGGCCACGAAATGTGTCGAATGAACATGAGGAAATAAACATTGTTGAACAGCAACAATCTCAACGTATTATTAATTCTCCACAGGCAGAAGAAAGAGAGATGTAAATTGGTTCTAGAAGATCTCGTACACAACGTGAAGCCATGGAAGACCTTTATAGGGTTTCAGTACAAGATATTAAGGAGGGTTGCATAATCACAGTGCTAGCAGATGGAGATCCCAATGGCTATCCATTCTAGGTTGCTAAAGTTATAAAGGTATTTACAGAAAATGAGGATGTTACAGGTGTTGAAGTACATTGGTATGCCACAAATACACACCCATTCAATGGTGTGTATAAGCCATAGAGGGTAGTTGACAAAAAAAATGGCGGAAAGAGAAAAAGAAAGAGTACAAATATGAATCGCCACCGCACAGACATATTAAAATTGAAGGATGTTGACATACTTGTTAATCACTTCAATTTAACCAAGAGAGGAACTCTTTGCTTCAAGACAATATAGATTCTAGAAAGGTTGTTACCAGAAGGAACAATGTTGAGATGGAAGTCTGTTGAAACCAATCGTAGATCTAGAAGAATTTTGAAACCTAAAATGGTGGGCATGCATGTGGACTCAGATGGGGCACTGGTTCATGAAAGAGAAGAATATGGAACATCTTCGTCAGCATCCAGTCACTCATCTAAAGATGTGAATTCTGATGGTGTGCAAGAAAATATGAGTGGATTTTGAATAATTGGTTTAAAACAGTTAAATAACTGATGTTGCATCGTATCTTGAATAGAATTTTTGATTTCCATATGGTGTTAAATGAAAAGTTAGAGTAATTTTATGTTGTGGATTATATGCTTTAATTATGATAATTTTTATGTTGTTTAGAATATCTACATTGCAACATTAAATTATAGATATAATGTATGTTTCATTCAATATACAAATAATGACATTTGAATTCATTTAGTCATTGTAATTTGTTCATAATGTCATGGTATTTAATTTTAGGTTGAAAATTTCAATTTCTTTTGTATCTAGCATGTTATGGTTGAAAACATGTTGAATTTATACTTAGGAAAGAAAAAATTTATTCTACCAAAAACATTAGTGTGTTTTTTCCTCATAAACAACTTTTTTTGGCACATAAAAATTCGGTTTTACTAGCATTTTTTTAAAATGTTGAAAATTGACTGTAAAAAAAAAGCATTGTTCCAGTATCATCACTTTTTCGTTTTCAAGGTGTTTTTTCCATGAAAAATTCGTTTTCACTGCCATTTTTAAAACATGTTCAAAATTGACCCTAAAAAAAAAAAACCATCGTTCTAGTATACACACTTTTCGTTTTTAGCACTGTTTTTGATGTTTTTTTGGGTTTTTTTGGCCAGAGTTCCTATTTTGAGTTTATAGTTCCCGTTTCAAACTTTACATTGTTATTGTATATTTGATAAGTCTCTTCTTCTTAGAGGAATAAGATCCCTTTCCTGACTTCTTATGTTGATGTCCAATCTTCTTCTTTCCCTTATTCTTAAAGCGAGCTCCAAGGGTTTGGACTTATTCATCGTAATGATCTCTTATTAGAGGAAATTTTAGCCTAAGAGTGGCTTCCTAAGGAAAAATAGTGAAATGAATGTTAAAATAATAAAATAAGAGTTATGAATTTTGGAGTGAAAAGAAGAAAACTAATTTTTTAAATTGTATTTTTAGTTTATCTCCTTATAGGTTTATTCAAATTTCAATTGTAAACACTTGTTAGATACGGAATTAAATTTCTCATCCAACGAGTATCCATTATGCATACTTTTGAGAAGACCCACATTGATAAAAATTGAGAATACATTAAAAAAGTGTGTTCAATACACTTTTTTAATGTATCTCCAATTCTTATCAATGTGGGTGTTTCAAAAGTATGTATAATGTATACTCGTTAGATGTGGAATTTAATTTTGTATCCAAAGTATCTACACTTGAAATTTGAGTAAACATATAAGGAGATAAGCCAAAAATACAATTAAAAAATAAATAATTTTTTCTTTTCCCTCCAAAATATTTGCATGTACCTCTTTTTGAATTTAAAGGATTTTGATTGATTTACATATTATTGGAAATTACATTAACACTTTTAGGCTAAATTTTCCTCTAATGTATCATCAATCTTGCTTCTTCTTGAGTGCACACTGTCCATAGTTCAAATGTATGAGCTTCCTTCCAACTACTTATACCTATTGCAAAAGCATCCCATGATCTATGAAGACCATTGAGTGTTGTAATTACTAGTTCTTGATCAGGAATGGATTTTCCAATTGCTTGGATCTAATCTCTAAGTTGAGAAATCCTTATGAAGTAATAAGCCATGGTATCATCATTAGTCATCTTTGTATTTCAGAGTTAATTCTTCAGTCTTATTAATTGACCAACATTCTTAATAGTGTAGAGATTCATTAAGGCATTGTACATCTTCTTTGAAGTATCAAATTTTGCAATGTAGGGAATCAAATGATCCCTAATGGAGTCTACTAAAATGCCCATAGAATTGATGTCATCTTCCTTGAACTTCGCTTTTCCTACATCATCTTTTGGTTTAGTTACTTTCACGGTAGTGATACCCTAAACCTTGTTCCTGGCAAGAAGAATATCTATTCTCATTTTCCAAGCTCTAAAATTAGATGTTCCCTCTAGCTTGTTTTTGAATTTCATGGAGGAAGCCATAGAATCCAATCTGCAAGGACTTGAATAAAATTCTCTCTAGGGTTTTGTCAAGGCGATCTCAATGTTCCCTTCTTCCTTCACCAAAGCTCTGATACCATGTTGATTTTGTAGTACGATTAGGGTTAGCACAATATTTCTGTATTTCTAATAAGTACTTTTGATTTCTATCTTCTTTAACTTATTCCAATTATATCATTAAATAATTATACTTCATAGATTCAACCATAAAAAGAAGTAAAATAATATAGATCACACCACACAAGAGAAGACAAGATTTACCCTAGGAAAACCCACTACGAGGAAAAACCCAACAATCTTTTCTAATAGAGAAATTATTCTTGTTCAATGAGACACACCCAAATCTATGGTCAAAACTGGCCTCCTCCTCCAAGTCAAATCACCCAATCAGATCCTGCACTTCCATAATTTCGACCTTCTTACACTAGCTAGTTGCCCCAGAATTTCGGCTCTACTACAATTTCCCAAGTAACCCAGAATTTTGGCCCCCTGCAATAGCTACCCCAAATTCAAAGAATGTTAACCATAGAAAGTGTCTACTCCTCACATGCGAGAAGAGAGAAAACTCAACCTTATTTTCATCCTTCTTGTCATTCGCTCACTTTCCCAAAAACAATCTTGTGAGAGAGAATGTGAATGCACCAAATGAGGAGCTCGAGCTGCCTTTATATGGTAGTTTGTCTAGGGTGAATGGATCAGTCTCTTGGCCAAGGTTGACTTGACTTAGAGGGAAGTCGACTTGTCACTTTTGGACCCAAAATTTTCATTTTAAAAATTCAAATTTACATCTTTTAAAAGTCATAATGGGGCTTTGACTCAAAATAAATTTTCCTTTGACTCAAGAATCTATAAATATGTTTTACAATACAATTACATCAAGTGACCAAATGTACATTATGAAGACCGACCATAGTTATAGATTCAACGCCCGTTACAAGAAAAGTGATTTTCGACTGGTGAAAGGATATAGAGAAACATACAACATATTGTTACTAGGTGTTGAATGGTCGATGCTATTGAGCACTTGTATCACCAAACCTTGAAGAACAATTCATGAAATTAACTAGCAATTACAACATTATAAATCATTTTGGGTTGAAAGTTATGTTAATACCAATGACTTTCAATTAGTAGAAAAAACATAAGAAACATAAATAAACATACAACATATTTGATGCTACATGTTAAATGATTGATACAACTTGCCACCTATAACATCGACCACAAAGAAAAATATATGAAATTTAACTAACAAAAAGCATATTATAAATTATTTGAGGTTGAATGTATGCATCATAATAAAAGTGATTTTGAACTAATAAAAATGTGCAAGAAACACAAACAAACCTACAATAACAAAAACAAGCAAAGTAATATTACCAAAAAATATTAAAATTTTATATTAAAGAACAAAGTCAAGGGACTTAAATACGATGCATATACCATACAAAGGAACTTCACTTGACATTTAAATGAGGAACCAAGTCACACTTTGACAACTAGATAAAATGGAAATATGTCTAGTTATAGAGTTATTTATTCATATAAGACCAATTTTTTTTAAGAGGGTGCCAATGTTAAAAACTAATAATTAAATATAATAAATAGTAGCAATGATAATATAATTATTACATCATTGAAATATCAAAAGGGAACATATTTATTCACCTTATATCAAATATTAATGCCTATAAACATATTGTGAATCATTTGTATATCTATTTTTAATATTTGGTATTTATTTTATAATTCCAAGCATCAATTCATATTAATTATTTATTATTTTGTTCTATATATAAAGATATCTCTTAATTTATAATAGATAATAATGGTTAATTAATTTAATATATAATAATTACTTATTAAATATATTAATTATAAATATTGGTAAATTTTACAAATTAAAATAAATATTTTCTAAAATCTTTAAAAACATAAACTTTTTATAAAGTGTTTTCAAAAGTATTAGTATAATGGTTGGCCTTAAAATGATAAAATAAATCCAAGAAACACTTAAACCAAATAGGATAAAACAATGTTTAACACCTTCATATATATAATACATGGGGAATTTCAAATGATGAAGAATTTTATAGAGTCGATTTGATGTGAGGTTAAATGGATTAAATTTAAAATAGAAAATATAAAAGGCAATTTAAAATCAATTTCATCTTAAAAAAATTCTCTTGTTGTATGGAGGAAATCTTTGTTTTGTTATGACCTTTGTTATCCAGACTCTCTAGTTATGGATGTAATCTCTTTTTAAAGAAATATCAATGGTTTCAATTCACCAAAAAAATTCACTCCAAAAGTATTGTACTTTATTGAAGTGGACAAATCCGATGAAGATAAAAATAATGATTTTTCACCATGAACCTTTTTTAAGAGTTTTATCTCTAAAAATGCACGCTAACAATTAATTTCATTTAATAAACATTGAAAAATAGTTTTATTGCTTAACATCATAGTTTATCCTAGTAGAAAAATAAATGTACACAATATCTAATAAAGATAAACATAGGGCTTGTTCACTGAGATCCCTCTTCAAGAAATTCATTAATGGATGTATACACTAAAGATAATTAGTAAAAATTTTCCAAAATAGTTTAAGAACAAGTTTCAGGTCACTATTAAATATCATCACTAGTTGTCATAAAAGATGTATTCTCAACAATAATACAGTTAAACAAATTATGACATCTTCGATTTTTGAAAAAAAAATATTTTCAAAGTCATTAACTATTATCCACACACTATTTTAACATTTCTAATATCTACTATTTCTTTCTTTATGCATAATAAATAAAGAACATTTCATTTTTTACATATAATAAATAAGATTTCCATAATTATTGTTTTTTTTCTTCTTTCATTTTCTTTCATATGAAAAAACAAATTAAAATTTGAAAGAAATTTCTTCTTTTGGTGGAGGAATGGATAATTCATTAAGTAAATTAATAATTTAACTATACGTAATATATGTTATTAAAGAGATATGAAAAATAGCACTACAAGGTATTTAAAACACAAATTGTACCATGTTAATGTAGATTGAGGTCCACAATCCCCAATAAATCAAATTAAAGCATTTAAAATGATAATAAAAAAAACCCCAATCTCCGACCATAGTTAAATTATTATGGTTCAAGTTACATTTTAAATGCCTTTCAGTATACTATGGTACAAGTTACATTTTAAATGGCTTTTATTGCACTAATATGTTCTTTATTAGCTTTTAAATAACTAAGTTTATATTTTAATTATAGTATATTATTTTCTTTTGTTATTTGAAAAGCTAGCTCATCCCTTTAAATGAAGAAATCAAGCATTTACTATGTTATTAATTGGTTCAAGAGAAACTACACCCGCCTCTAAAATTAGGTATGCTTATAGCTATGAAGTTGTACATGAGACAAAATATCAAGCAAAAAACTATGGAATGGAACCCTCCATAGTGGTTGAGTGACTCATCCCTTGACTATAATAGTTGATTGACTTGATGTACCTCATACCTCATCCTCCTTTGTTAGTCAAGTTACTTAACTTACCTTAAACCATAACATGAAAGTCACTTAGTGTACCTCAACCATAACATGTAAGCCACTTAAAGTACCACTACTTGGTAGGGATGGAGTCTAAAGGAGCACAAACATAGAAAGTTGCTTGATCTTGTTTGTATTCTATTGTATGTGATTGGTGGTTTGGTCAACTAAACATTGGCATTTGAGCCCCATTTGGATTAAGCCCTTTATAAGAGATGATCAATACATTAACCAAAGAACACCCAGATTATATCTCATGTAGGATTCAATGGATATGTAGACTAATCCTCCCATAACATTCAAATATATTCATTATTACTAAATGTATATATTTAGTTGGCCATCCATCTCCATTTGGGGCATGATGATGGCACAATGGAGTTATTTCATTAATCAATCTAAGAGAAGGGTTCTCTTATGTTAATGCTACGAATATTTTGTCATTAGAAAAACTCTTACGAAAGAGGTAAGGTGTAGCAACCCATACTTTTTTCCTTCTTCTCAAATAATAAATATATGAGGAAATCTCTTAGGTTGGATCAACCTTTTAGCATACTTTTCTCCATAATATAAGCGAAATTTTTAGATCTACTATGATAAGTCCAAACCATTTCCAATCAACCTCATTCATTGATCCTAAACCATTTTAAGTATGAATCGAGTCAAAGTAGTCCCCCAAGTGACTTCCAACTCATGATCTATGTACATCATTTCTCGAATAAAAATTAATTGTGTCAAGATTTTAAATGAATCAATTTGCTCCATGATATAATTGAGTTATAAATGCATGATATAAGTAACAAAGTATAATTATATTTATTTAAAAATGTAATTTTATGTTTTGATAATGTAATTTTCTTCTTCACACTAAAATTATTTGTTGTGATTTTCTCAAATCATTTTTAAAGTTATCCTTTAGAATAATGATCATATCAATTTTATTCATTATTTTAGAAGATTGTTTTTCATTTTCGTTAGTAGTTAAAATCTCTTACATCTTTTATTGAAAAAATATTTTAGCATTACATGTTATAATTCCTAGAATATCCAAAAGAGAAAGTTGAAACAAAGCATAATGAGAAATAAAAAAATAAGGGAAACCCTAGCTATTTCAAAGGAGGTGATTAGTCAATGAACCACCTTCATGTGTCACAACCTACATAGAAGCCATTTTTAGTATCATATCTATAGTCAATCCTAAAGAATTACTAACCATTATTGAATTTTATTAGGGTCAACGAGAATATTATCTCTAAATAATAGTTGATAACCACCACAAGCTAATTCAACTAATTCTTATTTATTGGAATAGAGAACCATTTTTAGTACTAATTTGAGAATTCCAAAGATATATAAAAACGAAAAGGAAACAAACGATAGTGAGAAATTAAAACAAAAGGAGGTTTAAACCTTTTCATTCTACAACATGTAGTTATCAATGAACCACTTACTAGTATCACTACCTAAATAAAGGTTATAGTTCTTTTGACTTTGATTTATATTGTAAAGCTTGAAAAATAAGCACCAACTATATATTGAGAATTATGTTGAGAAATGGCAACAAGAAATTCCAGTTTAATTTGTCCTTGAATTAAACTGTGAATTAAAATCGAATTATATTCTCATAGCAACTTGTTAATAGTTAATTAAGTTTAATTAACATAACTATCTTAGGAATTTCAAGTTGGAAGTCTATCTGTAGTCATGTATATGTTCTCCCTAACTTTTAGTGGTCCAGTATGATTTAATTTGAATTGTAATTAGATTAACTCAATTTACTGAGTTATGGTTAGTCAAATTAGTTCTAACTGTTTGTGGAACTAATAGAGGACTAATAGTCAATTGGTACATTGGTGCATCCACAAGTGTTACTCTACTTAACTAAAGATTCCATCATGACAAACTCATGCATGTCAATTCAGAGAAAGATCTAGTTGTGACTAGAGTGCAAGGACATTGTATAATCAATTGTATGATTTATTGAGTTGTAAATATCATCCATGCAATCAGAGAAGGACCTATATTTGGATTGCGCAGTTTTGGAAGCATGAATTCTATTTAAATATGGGCTATTCATCCTAGGAATTTCACAAGGAAATAGGGCTTGGTAGGCAGTGGAAATTGGCTAAGAGCTAGCTTGTGAAGCAAAGAGTTGAGCATACTTGTGCGGAATTGTTCTATTGAGAACAAGCTTTGTATCTTCACTCATATTTCTGATTAATGCAATATATATAGGTGGGGTTTTGAGCAATGACTTTCCCCAAAAAAAACTTATTGTGTTATGTGTCATTGCTTTGTCTTCTTCTTGTTCATATTGTTTTAATCGATCTATTGGCTTCCACTGGTTGAAAGTAGAAGTAGATTCTTGTCCCATGCTTTAGTAAATTACATGAGCTTGTGAATCTACAAGAAATTCTACATTGTGTCAGAGGTAAATTCAATATACTAGAGGAGATTTTGAAGTTCTGAGTTTTGGGTTACAGGTGAAATTCGAATTTGCAATACATACTTCAGGATCGGCAGATGGCGTTCTACGGTTTGCAGCTCCAATATGCCTTGGAAGCCAACTCAAAATTTATAGCCTGGAGGGAGAGAATGGAAGTTGTGATAGAGGATAATGGCTTGAAGGAATTCATTGAGCAAGACATTCCTAAGCTAGTAGCATCAGATACACAGAATCTGGCCAAATGGAAGAAGTGTGTGGAGAAGGCGAGGCTGATAATCCTTGAGGGAGTTCGAGATCACATTGTCTCGAGTCTCCATGTCAAGGAAACTTTGTATGATATGTGGAAAGCATTGAAAGAATTGTATCAAAACACTTGTGACCAAAGGAAATTGGAACTGAAGGACAAACTTCGAAAAATCAAAATGGAGAAAGGCGAGACTATTCCAAAATACTTGACCAAGTTCACTCAATGTCGTGATGAACTTGGAAGTGTTGGAATCATAGTTGCTAAGGATGATATGGTGAGTCTTTCTCTTCTAGGACTCCCAAAGAGTTGGCATAATTAGTAGGGCTATATCAATGGTCGGGAGAAACTGCCAGATTGGGAACGACTATGGTCGGATTTGATGCAGGAGAAGATCAGGAGGAACACCGAGGATGGCTCATCATCAAAGACCGACGATGAAGAGAAATGTGCCTTAGCGATTAAGGAAAATAAGCGGAAAGGGAAAGGTTCCCATTCCAAATCAGATTCATGCCATGGAGGTAAGAAGAAATACATGACAAAATTTAAGTGAATTGAGGCTTCTGTGATCCATAATAGTGAAAGAATAACTTCAGCGTAAATCACATGTAGACAGACATTTGTCGACGCGTTTCGAACCAACTAGTGTGGTTCATCGTCAGGACAAGTTGAAGAAACAAATCCAGCTTAGCATGTTAAATAGTCTGAGCAGAGACTCCAGCGGCTAAATTTGAAAAACAGCTAATTTTGACTATAGGACCCAGGTCAAATTTATATTTATTAATTTAATATTATTATT
>APFE030960600.1:0-10136 GCA_000404065.3 Pinus taeda
TATAAAACCCACAAGGTGTATAGTAGACAAGGACAAGGTGTTATGTTAAGGCACTTTCTGGCATAAAAGTCATTGGTTCAAAAATTCAACCATGCTAAGGGCTATTATGGCCTACTAAATTTGATTTTGATGCCTTAGATACCCTCTACTCATAAGTGATTTTGATGGCTTTGATAAAAACAATTTATAAAATTTAAAAATTTTCCATTTGAATTATAAAAGTTGGCAATCATTTAAATTATACAATTTGAATGGGCCTAATAGTTAAGAGCATATGTTTCCTCCTAAAAAGTCATAAGTTCAAAACCAAAAAAATAGAATATGTATGCCTTCCTAAATAAACAAAAAAATCTCATATACTAATATGGTGTTTGCTTTCACCATTAACAATAATAATAATTTATTATAATTCAAATATATATTTTTTTTGTTTATCTAATTTTTACCGGTCATGTGCCTATTTTTACCAACACAAATTTCATAAACATTGCAAAATAATTTTATAAGACACTAGCACCAAAACAAAATTTCCTCATAAAATCTAACCTACTTCGAGTCACTAGTTGGAGATTGCCATGTGAGAACGTGCTCGCGGGGACCAACATGAACAACTACGAGAAATACCAAAATTTTCCCGTATCTCGTCTGGTTGGTTGGTTTCTATCCTTATCATGATCTTGACCTTTACTTGAATACATGGACCCATCTTGTCCTTTGCTAGCTGTAGCCCATGTATCGTCTGTGTCATGGTGAAAGTTTTCTCTAATAGGGTGGTGGGTACTGTATGAGTGGCTGAGGCTGAATCGTCTATATCTATCTCTGCACTTCCTCAATATTTTTCAATACAGTCTTCCCTAAAATTTCTCTGCTTCTAGAAATCCATCCGACCTACTCCGCAGCTTTCCATCTCCGATCTCTGCTTCTAGAAATCCATCCGCAGCTTTCCATCTCTGATCTCTCCATCTCTATTTCTAGTTTTGGATTGATAATGGCCGCATCCCTCTCCACAGCTGCATCCACCTCTACTGCTGGTAGTCCCAACTATGATGTATTGGGAACCTTCGCGAGTTATCTCTACGGTCGCATTCATTCCTCGCTGGATCAGAAGGAATTACAAGAGGGGAAAATTTTAACTTTCTCAAATAGAAGGCAGCACAATGGAAAGCTTCAGGCGGTAAGGATTGTTGGCTTGGGCGGAGTAGGAAAAGCAATTTCGGTTGATGGTCTCTTCAAACCTAAAAGTTCACATCAGAGTAGATCTTGCTTTTTATCTGACATCAGAGGTAAATGGCTTTTTACTTCATTTGCAGAGCAAATTTGTTAAGATCTTAATCGATCAAATTCGCTGTTAGACACTACTGATGAAGGTACAGAGAGACTTAGAAATTCTCTCTCATCTTCTCAGGCCTTAGTGAAATCAGTTATGAGAACCTCAACGGATAGGGTAAGAAGATATTCTTAGACATTCATTGTATTTACAGGGGACAAAACAAGGATGTGGCCATAAGAATATGGAAATGGATCAGGCTGGAAAGGCTTGTTGGGGTTTCAAAATTTATAGAACAAGGGTTTTGTTGAGATAGTCGGTGAAAATGATATACATATGCATGATCACCTTAGAGATTTGGGAAGAAATATTGCGAAGACTTCTAGATTGGCGTGTTATCTTTGGCGTTCAACTGATAAATCGATGATTTGTTGCAGCAAGCATCTGTAAGTAGTCGATCAGTGAATCTTCTGTAGAAATCTGTGTGCAGATACCTTTGCAGTTGCGGGAGTTGGAGAGTTGTTGTCCCCTCTGGAAGCATCTTGAACGGATTAGCATCATCAGTGTTATAACAAGCAAAGCGGAAGAATGCAGTTTGAGAAATCACTTAAAAACTGCAGTCTCGGCTATACTGCTCAGTAAAGGGTAAATATGTTGTTGTCTGATGGGCTCTGTGAGATCTGCAATAATTTATTAAAAAGTGACTATTGCATCTGTTGCTTTAGTGCAGCGGAAGAACAATATGAGAGCTTGAGTTCTAGGGTTGGATAGAAAAGGCTGAATGTGCATAAAGAGCATATGCGTCACTGTAAAATCTGGTTCTTGCTTTAATATTAGTCTAAGGAACATTTTCAATCAGCGCAGAACAGTAGTTACATGTGTTTATGAGCTTCAAATAAACTGTCACTTGTTTTAAAAGCGGTTAAAGAGGAGTTTTATAGAACCTATTTGTTTTTATTGGTATAAAATATTTTCATTTTGCTTTGATGGTTGTCTGAATTGGTTCAGATTTTATTGTTAAAGCGTTTTTATTATTGAAAAGGTATTAGTTTAATTTTTCTGGTTGGTTCAATTCTCTATACACTCTAATTATTGGGAAGCACTTTTGTTATTGAAAGGTTATAATTTCATCTTTATTATTGAAAAGTAACCTGTTCAATTTTCCAGACATTCTAGATCACTAAATATGTCAGTCTAAATTAATTCATGCAACTTTTATTAATAAATTTATTGTTGAAAAATATAAAAACAACTATAAACAGGAATCTTTTTTATTTTAATAATCATTATATATTATTCTTAAGTAGTGGTTATAGGAATATTTTTATTTTTAATAATCATTAATAAAAATAAATAAATAATAAATTTACCCTCCCTTTTTATTGCTTTTAATTTTTGTCTCTTTTAATTATTATTTTTGTTATAGGATTTTAAGTCATTAATCAAGTCTTGACTCCAATTTAATTATTTATTTTATTTTACTTTGTTATTTGGCTGATTTGGGTTGTTTGTTTCTTAGTAATGTTTATGTTTTTCCGATCTTTCTTAGTTATTATTATTATAATTTTTTCCCCTATGTGATTTGTACCTAAAAGACTCTTATTACTATATTAATGTGTTTTATTTTTTTCATATAATAATAAGGCATCTTAAATTGAAAATATGGAGAAAATAACTATGATTTATGGAAATTGAAAGGGGATAAAAATAAAAATAAAAAAGAAATAAAACAAAAAACAAAAAAATAGTAACTAATAGAATGGGAAGTTGTTAAAGAGCCCATAATAAGATCTTAAGCAATCACATTACAAATAAATAAATTTAAATAATAATAAAAATAACAAAAATTGAATTCTCAATATTAAACTATTAGATATAACATCATAATTGTTTTTGGTCAAAGTGTAATAAGAAACCTGTCTTTTAAAAGAAATAGAAAAAGTTTGTATTAGAAATAAGAAACCAGAAATGGAGTAAAAAAGAAAAAAAATAGATAGAAGCAATAAAAATTTTTAGAAAATTTTATTTTTCGAGAAAAAGTTGTATATATATTATTATATTAGAAAGATAAACTGTACATTCTGTAGATTGAGTATGTATTATGTCCAGTAGGTGCATAACCAGGAAGATAGCAAAAATACAAAAAATAAAAACCTCATGGTTTTTTCCAGTATATACTTATTTTTGTAGATTGTTCATTATCTGCTTAGTGGTGATCAGTCAGTAATATAAACAGAAAAACAAATATGTTGCCATGAGCTAGAAATTATGATCGAGATCTTGAAGCATACCAGATATTTTACGACACTATATGCCCGGCATTGTGAAGGGATGTGTATAGTATATAATGGAATCAACAGATATGCTCAAATGCCACATACCGCATGAAGATTGCAAAACGTTTTTTGATAGTTCATCCACCTCGTTTTGCAAATGCTTTATGTGTGAGATAGGGAAGAGAGAAGGTTTCGAGAGTGCTACAATCCTGTTCATCCATCCAAAGAGGTTGTCATTTTTATAGAATGTTTTCCAATAACGTGCTCTATAATGACTTTGGAGTCACCATATATATGAATTGGGCCAATATCCAAGAAGGTGCAGAAAACGAGAAGTCCATGGAGGGCCATGGCCTCAACTCTGTTGTTAGTCCCCAGTCCACCGTTCCAATAGATATAATACCGTAGGTCCTTTGCAATGTATATATAAACTCCGCAAGCACAAATGTCATCTTTTGATGCTCCATCGAAGTGTGCCCAAGGGATGGAGAGTTGTATTGTTGCCGAAAAATGTTGAGACTGTATTTGATGGGGAATATTTGGAAGGATTGTTGAATAAAATGGAATAATTTTGTCATATAAATGCCCAAAATCCTCCTTGCCGTTTTCAAATATTCTTTTGTTTCTCCACTTCCAGACGAACCAGAAAACTATAAGTGGGATAGGCCTCCAGTCGATTTTTTGGGAACTCCACCATTGAAGAGCGTCTATTATAGAGGAGTGTGGTGTGATAGAAAAACCGAAATGTGATGCCAAACAATTCCATAGGATCTATGTGTTATGGAAGTTGAGAAAAATATGCATGTTGTCTTCTAATTCTGAAAGGCAGATTGAGCATATGGCTAGCTCGTGCCTGTTTCTTTTCTGTAGATTATTCCATGTGAGATTTTTATTATGAAATACTAGCCATGAGAATAGAATAATTTTTAGTGGACAACCTGTTTTCCATAAGGTCTTGGGAAATATTCTCCTGGAGGCGTCCATTAAATGTTCGTTCATGGAGAGATATATATCCTTGAGTAATACATTGGACTTTCCTTCCTCTATCTGCAGGACAATGCTGTCATTTTCCTCTGTTTTATAAAATCCCATGTGCTTTATATCCCATATAATCTTGTTCCATATTTCAATTAAAGATTCATCAAGGCCCAGCTCTATGGCCAATTTCCAAATTGGAATAGTTCCCTGCCATCCTTGTATTACTTATGCCCAATAGAACAGACCTTTCTCATGAAGGGACATGAGAAGTTGTTGTGGGATGGGTGATTCGGTTTGTACAC
The DNA here is from genome assembly GCA_000404065.3 of Pinus taeda. Taxonomy (NCBI): domain Eukaryota; kingdom Viridiplantae; phylum Streptophyta; class Pinopsida; order Pinales; family Pinaceae; genus Pinus; species Pinus taeda. The sequence goes on from APFE030960600.1 coordinate 4,824, forward strand.
CCAAGATAGAATCCAATCCAATTAAAATGTTGTTACCAGATTGCAGTTTCCATATCAGCTTCTTAAGGAAGTATTGAGAAACCTTTTTGAAACTTCTCGAAATGGCCGATCCTTGGCAAGGGCCTAATGATCTGTTCCTATACCAATAAGTGATGTATTTATTCCCAAAATATTTCATTTTCATAGCAAACCTCCAAAGGCTATCTCCAAAAACAGCTCTCCATAGAGATTTACTTAGAAGGGCCATACCAAAACTGCGAAGATGCATGATGCCCAGCCCCCCATTTTTTTTGGGAGGGATATGTTTTTTAGTTTTGTGAGATGATATTTTCTCTTTTCTTTGCATCCTCCCCCAATGAAGCTGGCTATCAAGTTGTTTAATTTTTTAATGATAGCAGAAGGGATATAATATAGATGTGCCCAATAAACTGATATTTGTGTTAGTACAGACTGGGAGAGTAGCATCCTACCCACCAAAGATAAACATTTATATTCCCATCCCAATATCCTTTTATAAAATTTATTGATAATCCATGACCAGTCGGATATGGAATAGGTCGAGGGCTTTAGTTGGAAACCCAAATATTTGATACCTTCCTTGATAGAAATATCCTAAATTCTGTACAGATGAGAAATATATTCCATTTCATTCATATTGACCTTCCCATAATGAAATGATGATTTTCCTTCGTTTATACATAATCTTGTTGCTCTTTGGAAGGATACTAAAATCTCGTGCATATTAAGCCAATATTGTCTACAGAGCAAAGCAAATAGTAGGATATCGTCCACGAAGAGGTTATGTGAGAAATAGCATCCCCTGGATATATAAAGCAGGAAAATGCTCCCCGTATCCACAACCCTTTTTAGATGAAGACTGAGTGTATCCATAACTAATATGAATAACAGGGGAGACAGGGAGCATCCCTGACGAAGACCTCTTGCAGCTGAGAAGAAAGTAGAGGGACATCCATTGATGAGAATGGAAAAGTTGACTCCTTCCACACATGCCATAATCCATTTTGTACACTGATCATTTAGCCCGATCTTTATGAGAAGACACCTCAGGTAACTCCAATCTAGGCAGTCGTAGGATTTTTTGAGATCTAATTTAAGAATGGTCGCTCCTAACTTTTTTGTATGCATAGAGTGTAGGGCTTCTTGAGCTATAGCCACAACATCTAATATATTCCTTCCATTAAGAAAACCATGTTGTTCCTTTGAGAGATAAAGAGAGATTTTTTCACAGATTCTTTCTACAATTATTTTTGAGATGCTTTTATAGATAGTATTGCATAATGATATAGGTCTGTAATCGGCAAAAGATAAAGAGTATCTCTTTTTTGGGATCAATGCTATATAGGTACAAGTAATGATGTGATTAATTTTTCCGCTTTTTCTGGTTTCTTCCACCATTCCTGATATATCATTTTTCATCATATCAAAGAAATGTATGAAAATGTAAATCATCCAACTGTCAAGGCGAGGGAATTTATCTTTTTTAAAGGATTTCATAATAGCAAGTAATTCATCCTCCATCACAGCAGCAAAGAGTCTTTCATTATCTTCTTCATCGAACATTACAGGGAAAGGTTCGATGCCCCACATAATGTCATTTATCTCTCTGGTGTCTTCCTGTTTATGTGCCTTTTGAAAGTGCTTTACCACTTCTTTGGATATCTCTTCCTATGTGTGCACTGTTCTGCCATCTTCGCACTTGATTTTCCATATAGAATTGGTAGCCCTCCTTTTCTTTGCAAACCGGTGGAAGAATTTAGTGTTTTTATCACCTTCCTCTAACCAAGTTGCTCAGCTCTTTAATCGCCAAGTCCTTTCTTCAATGGATAATAACTATTGTTTCCTTTTCTCAAGTTCCCACATCCGAGAATGAGCATTCCATGAAAAGGGGTGGGCTGACATACTTTTTGCAATGTTTTCTAATTCCTTTTTGATCTCTTGTATCTCTGAACGATTGGACTATTTTTTCATAGTCTGCCATTCTTTAACTTTTTTCCGTAGACGTTTCATCTTTCCAATCAATTTTTCCGATAGGGAGCTTTGAAAACTAAAATCATTGGATTGTCAAGATTCGCAGATAATGTTGTTGAAAGATTCATCTTCAAGCCAAATCTTATTGAATTTGAAAGGATAGTTCATCTGCGAATGTTGTTCGAACCATTGCACTAAAATTGGACGCTGATCCGAAATAAAAACAGGAAGGATATGAGAGCTCGAGATACCAAACTTTTCCATTAAATTTTCATGCATAATGAACCTGTCCAATCTTTTCACGATAAAGGCTTCTCCCAACCTTCCATTGTCCCATGTAGGTGATAAGGATTTTGGACAAACATCTACAAAGTTGAAATGCAACAGCGCTTCTCTGATTTTTTTGCCAACCGAGTCCACCTTTTTCCCCTTTCCCCATACCTCATCTGGTCCCAAAGTGCAGTTAAGATCACCAACAATGATAAGTGTCTCGATCTCCATAATACCTGATGAAAGGAATTCATTCCAATATGATGCTCTCTCTTTATAGGGTGCATAAACATTTAGTATGTGGTAACAGTCCGCACATCCCCTCTGCTTAGCGATTATCAGGATTCCCCCTAGGCATCGGAACGTGATTGCAGAAATCCATCTCGGGTCCCATAGAACCGCCAATCCTCTAGAGAGACCAACCGCCTCCGTAGCCGCCATAGACCAGGTGTTAGGATATTCTGACACATAGGAAATAGTTAAGTATAACTTGGTCTAGTATAGAGTTGGGTAAAGTGTGTTTCTTTACTATGTACTTTTGTAACTTACAATCTCACGGTCACGATATGTAGTGATCCGACAGTTCATTCTCTCCTCGATATTACCGACACTTGATCCGTGGCTTAACACCCGATTGGTCCATGATATCTATTTAAAGAGCATGGAGGGTCATTTGTAGGTTAACTGTTCATGAGAGAAGCTTGTGTAAATTTTCATTCTTTTATTAATAAATTGCCTGAAGTGACCGCGTTGGCTCAGGCCGTGGACTGTTTCCCTCTTTGAGGGTTTTAACCACGTCAAAAATACTGGTGTATTGATCTGTGATCTGTTTGTGAGCGGTGTCCTTTGGTGTTCTGTCTGAGGAACTTACCCTGTAAATTCCTACATGGTATCAGAGCTATTTGAGGGTCGCGTCCATTAGTGATCCAAATCTGAAGCCGGTAGAACTGCATGTGACTGCCATCTCCTAGATCTGTTGTTTCTGACTCCTTTCGGGCCGAAAGGACTGCTCTGTTATTTTAGGAGCATCTGCTCCAGTGAGGAACCCCTTTCATTTCACGTGAAAAGGTTTCTGGTAGCCCTAGCTACGTCATTTTTAAGATCTGGAGGTATACAGTGTTTTTTTGCAGTTTCTAGTTATTTTTCTCTCTGTTTATTATTTCGATTTATTTAGCTTCTTTTTTATTACTGGATCTATATCTTTCATTTCTGCATATGCTCTTTGCCCTGCAACTCTGTGCGATCTGGGCAAATCAAAAACAGAAAGGAAGGATTTTTCTCATGTGTATGCTCATTTCCGCTGTGCCTTAGTGTGATCTCGGAAAATCAGAAACATTGAGGAAAATATTTAGTTTCTGGGTAAAGCTAACTTTAAGCCGTAAATTTTGTTCTCTTTGTATGTCCGTGTTGGTTTTTGTGTTTTTGTTTTGTAGGGAGAAAAAGAGCTTTCTCAAGCAAGCACGCAATCCAAAGCTTCATTGACCAAAAAAAAACAAAGCCCCCGCCCTCTCTCTCTCTCTCTCTCAAGATTTTTGTTTCACTCACTTGGTTCAAAGATAATTTATGAGAGTAGAGGTATTGGGTTCAAATCTCCTTTTTGTTGGAAAAGGGGCGTTTTTTTTTTCATTTCCGCACATTCCCGCACTTCGTCGGTGCCTTCATCAACTTTTCTTCAAAAAGCCATAACTTCTTCATCCGGAAGCCGTTTTTAGAGCTGTTTTTTTTTAACCAGCCTAATTTTTCGAGAGCTTTCCATTGAAAGACTTAGTTTCAGCATATATAGCTTCAATTTCAATTAAAATGGAAAGTCCATGCCAAGTTATTCTTGATAGCACCAACTACTTCCAATGGTGGTCCTACATTGTGGATTTACTTAGAAGTAAAGGTCTTTACAGAATAGCCTCAGGCCAAGAAACCAAACCGAAAGATGAAGATAATGCAGCTAAATGGGAAAATAGGCAAGATCAAGCACGTGGGTTGATAGGGATGTCTATTTCTCCAGATCTTAGATTCCATATTGCAGAACTTGATACTCTTGATAAAGCAATGGAGCAGCTTACTAAAGTTTTTGGAATAAAAAATGAACTCAGAGCCCATCAACTTGAAAATGAGTTGCTTACATTGGACCCCAATAATTTTTCTTGCATTGAAGATTTTTTGTCTAAATTCAAGACCCTTAGATTTCTCGTTGGAAGGTGTTAAGGTTAAGAAAGAACATAGTAACTTATCTATTCCATTCTTACTAAGTTGGGACCAGCCTACTCTGTGTTTGTTTCCACCTTCCATTCTACAAGAGAAGCCTTCATTTCTCAAGGACAAGACTACAAGTCTCCTTCCTTTGATTCTTTTTGTGATACTTTAATAAGAGAATAAGAAAAACTCTTACACCTTAGTCTTCTTAATCTTGGAAACTCTTCTAAGACAGCATTAGCCGTCCAGCAGCAACCAAATTTAAAGAATCCTAAGAAGTCGTATCCTAAAACGAATGGTCCTAAACCAAACAAGGGTCCTAAGCAATTTCAGCCTCAGAATGAAAAATTATTTCACCAGAATGATAAGGCAAATAAAATCAAAGGGAAGAAGACTGATAGATGTTGCCACTTTTGTAATCGAGATGGCCACTTAGAATCTAAATGCTTTAAGAAGATGGAAGCCTTGGAAGCAGCAATGAAGAAGCCATACATCCATTTGGAGCACTCTTCAAATTCCAGATCTTTCAGGAATGCACTTTCCTGCATGTGTTTCAAGCATGCTCAATCTGGCTATGCACTAAATGTATCTTCTTCCCCTCATTCTCATGAGTGGCTCATTGAAATTCTGGAGCTTCATTATCCACATGGCCCAAAACAAAAAGGATTTGAGGGTTATCCATCCGGGGGTGGAGGAAGGATAGCTAGCTCAAATTATTGAAAGCGGACAGCCTACTCTATTTTCTGGATAGCCTCCCACAACTATCTCTGCTCCGTGCCAACTATCTATTCTCTATATGCAGCTCTGGGAACTATAGCTTCATTCACCCTCGATTGATTGTTTGGGCCTTCATTCTAATCTAGT
>APFE030960602.1:0-12920 GCA_000404065.3 Pinus taeda
TGGTCGCCTCGTTTCTTGGAGTACACGGTTATATCATCCAAATAAATTACTACAGATTTATTGACTAAACCTTTAAATGCAATGTCCATGGCTCTCTGGAATGTGGCACCAGCATTAATCAGACCAAATGGAATCTTTCAATATGCATATGTGCCCCATTTAGTTCTGAATGTGGTCTTCAATTAATCATCAGGATGTACCAGAACTTGATTGTATCCTGAAAATCCATCCAAGAAAGACAATAATTCTGAGCCTGCCACTGCCTGCAATATCTGCTCCATAGGTGGTAAGGGAAAATTGTCCTTTTAACAGGCTTTGTTGAGATTGCGAAAGTCAATACAAATCCTAATATATTCGTTTTTCTTTCTATCAAGTACCATATTGGAGACCCATTTAGAATGTCTGACGGGAAAGATTATCTTGGCTTTCAACAGCTTATTGAGTTTGGTTTTTATCTGATTTTCTAAGTTGGGATGAATCTTTCTCAATTTTTGTTGGACAAATTTTTCGTTATCGATCATCGGAATAGTATGTTGGATGATAGAAGTGTCGTATGTTTTAAGTTCATCATAATTCCAAGCAAAACCGTTTTTGTGTTGTCTCAAAAGACGAATATATGCTAGCTTTTCTTCGGGGGCTAGGCCAAGGCCTAGATTTATGTTTTGGGGTTTGGCATCGGTTCCTAGGTTTACCAATTCGTAATTCAAGGCTGAACTTTGGATTTTCGAATTGGTAGACCTTTTAAACCGATCTTTCAAATCATATAGGTCTTCTAACTTGACCACTGATTTAGGTATAGCATTGTGAGTGCTATCTTGCTGTAATTGTCGATCATGTTGATCTTCGTCGATTATTTGGTTGGAGTAGGATCCTTCAGAAGTAAGGAAATTTACGATATCAGGATCGTCGTTGAATATTCTCCAATTTGTGATGTTGTCAAGAATAGAAGGTCTAAAGATTAATTCTATTAAGAATCTATCTGGACTAAAATCTTTTGAAGGAATGAGCTCAGAAGCTACGTTAGCTAAAAGGTCAGCGCTTGCATTCTGGAGTCTTGGAATTGATGAAATATTGAATGTTGTAAAATGCTCAGTCAGATCTTGAACTAAAGATTGATAGTGTTTTAAATGACCTGACAAGCAATGTATAGTATTTCGTACCTGTCTGACTACAATTTCAGAGTCTCCGAAGACTTGGAGATACTTTATGTCTAGCCCGATTGCTTTGTACAGCCCTTGAACTAAAGCCTCATATTCTGTTGTATTGTTGGTACAATCAAATTCGAGCCTGCATGTTAACATGATTTTGTCTCCTTCTGGACTAATTAGCATGCATCCTACTCCTACTCCTTCGTTAGATTTAGAACCATCAAAAAATAATTTCCAAAACAAAGATTTATTTACAGGTTTATCTAAAAAATTAATACATTTTGAACTATCCGTTTGAGAAAAAATTTCAACTTGGGACAAAATGGAATGTTCTAAATAAGGGGACGTATGAGCATTAAAATTGCCGAGAAAAGAATCCACTGAGTAATTGCCAATTATGCTACTGTTATATGCTACTGGTTCATTTTCCCCTTCTAACTCTGTTACTATGTACTTCTAATGTAATTCTCGTTTAACTTTTATTTGATTTGGCTTACCATTGTAAGGCAGCCACATATGCGACCAGTCAGTTGTGAAGTATCCATGTAGTTTTTCTAACCAATCCCTGCTAAGAATTAAGCCATAAAATTCAGGGATATTAGCCACTAAAATATCAATCACTTGACATACCTTCGGGTTGGATGACACCCTTATGGTTACTTGATTTAGTTCACCGATGACTTCAACTTGAGATCGATCCAGCTGAACTATGCGAACAACGGATTTCTGTGGTTGAACGTTTAATTTGGTGCATATGGACTTTGGTAAAATATTCGATGAAGCACTTGAATCCACTAAACAATTATGTACATTTTTGTTAAGAATTTCATAAGTAAGGAGAAAAGGGGGAGTATGAGATCTCTATCTACCTCCAATTAAAGCGATGTCGTTTGGATCAATCTTGTTAGTCGTATTAGTTGGAGGCCTTCCCATGTTCTGAGAAGCTTGAGAAATTACAACGGCAGGCAAAGGTGCAACTAGCATAACATGTAATTCTTTCATCATTACCTTTTGTTGATGCTTTAGCTTGCTCAATTCGTATAGAGTGATGTTGGCCCTAGTCTTTTTCATGTCTTCTATGATATTGTACTCCATTTCATCTGAAACAATCAGCGTTTTAGATGGAGTAGGTGAATCTATTTGGACTGGGCTAGTTTGAGTCGCTTTAGATGTCGTTTTCTTTGTTGCGACTTTATCCTTTGTTGCAGAGCTTGTGCTCTTTGGTTTTGGGGTATTTTGGGGAGGATCAAGCTAATTTCTACTTCGTGTGTTAACTGGGAATACTTCTTGATCTTCCTCTTGTGGGAGGATGAAATCCCACATTCCTTGTAATTCTACAACTTCTTCATCATCGGTTTGCCCTTCAGTGGCAATTTCCTCTTCCTCTTCCTCGGATTCAGCACTTGTTATAGAATTGGGTGGCCTTGAATCTATTGACGAGCCTCTTTTAAAAGCTCTGTAGGGCCTTTTTGAAGAAGTTTCTGCTACTTGCTTTTTTATGTCGACCATTTCATTGGACATGGACTTAAGAACTTTCTGCAATCCCTCCAAATCGAATGGATCTTTTGCTTGTTTCTTCTTAGACTCTTCTTTGAAGGTGACCTTCTTAGACTTCCATTCTTCTATCACAGATTTCTTCTCTAAGGCTATTATACGTTTCTCTACTGTTACGGCTTCTTTCATGTTTTCGGATAGGGTTGTTTTATTAGCCCTGTCCACGAAGATTGCTATGTTCGATGGTAATGCAGTGATATACCATTCACATCGTACTTCCTCGATGGGCTGGGAAGCAGTAGGAATTTTGTTTAGAATCTTATTGAAACGTAGGTTGAAATCTTTGATCGGTTCTCTAGATTCTGCCCTAAGGTTGGATAGGTCATTGATTAACGTTGCCGAAGACCTGTCATCACCAAACTTGGTTAGAAATTGACCTTGGAAGATGTCCCAACTGGTAATAGATCCAGAGGGTAATGAGAAATACCATGGTCTGGCTATTCCTTGTAGGGTATAAGGAAACAGCCGAACAACAACATCTTCATTAGTAACCCCGTTGAGGTTGATGGATAGCATAAAGTTGTTTATGTGCTCTTCTGCTAGCATGCCTACCTCGGGATTGAACATAGGCAGCCATTTCTCAAGATGGGCCGGTATTTGACTCAAGGGTGCAGGCATTAAAACTGCCCGAGGATTGTTCCATGGAGACTGGGCCATTACTGAACTACTAACAGGGGGATTTGCAGAAAATGATCCCTGTGGTTGAGAAGATGAGGTGATTATGATCGCAAATGATTGAGGAGGAGTTGTAGGGATTCCACTAGGTGGATTGATAATGGTCTATGGTGGAAGAGTAGATGGGTGACTTCACGGTGGAGAGGTTGAGATGGATGATGTTGATGAAAGAGTCTCGCTGTCGGACCCTTTAGGTGACTTCCTTGCTCTTTTCCTTTTGGGAAGAGGTAGTTCGGTTGGCCGAACACCGAAATTTTCACTCTTTAATCTGGTGAGGGGATGAGCAGGGTTATACTGTGAAGTCACGCTGCCCTGAGGTTTATCAGATCTTTGAGGGGAAATGGAAAATCGTTGAAGTTTGTGAATCAGAGATTCGACTTCAGGAGGTTCAATAATAGATTGTTCTGAAATGTCAAGATTTGTAGCACAAACACCTCCAAATTCTCCAAAGGTTCATGGTAAAACTCCTTTTCTTAAGCTTGATATAAAGTTTGAATTTCTAATGTATGATGGAGAGGTAGATGCTGAGAAATTAGATAACTGGTTTCATTAGATTGAAGTGTATTGTAGGATACAAAGAATCAAGAATGATGAGAACAAAATTTAGCTTGCTTCTCTTAGATTGGAAGGTGCAACTCTTATTTGGTGGGAAGCCAAAAATCAAGAGGACATGAAGAAACATGGTAAGGTTTTATCCTCTTGGAATGATTTTGTCATTGTAATAAAAAGGTCCAATAAAAACACAGTTTTATCCATTAGCATATATGCAAAAATCTATCATGGATTTGCAAAACTTTAGGCAAGCTAAGGGGAAAAATGTGCAAAACTATACTCAAGAATTTAGGAAAAGGGCTTTGATTTTGGGTATAGAATTGTCCTCTCAAGATACTTTTCTCAAATACATTGGAGGATTACATAGTTACTTGAGACACAGTATTCTCATGTTTAAACCTACAAAACTAGATGAATTTTGTTTATAGGAAATTCATTTAGAAGCAAGAGGGAATAATGTTTATGAAGAAACTAGTGAGAAATCATTCAAGTTTGGAGGACAAGGAAAATGGAAGATTAAAGGCAAGGATAAAAATAATGCTTTAGTCAATAAAGGAGGAGAAAAACTTAGATGTAAACATTGTTCTAAAGAAGGCCACGATGAAGACCATTGTTGGAAACTTTATCTTGAGATGAAACCCAAAAAGTTTAATAACAAGGAGAAATAGTATATTGTTGCAACTACACAATAAGAACTAGGATATGATTCTGAAGATAAAACAAAAATTATAGCCATGGGATTGAAAGGTAAGGCCCAATTGCAAGTATAAGTTCTTCTAGAAAACCCATTGAAACTCAAAATGAAAGAGAACAAATACAGTTGTTTCATATTAGAATCATCACAAAACATAACAAGGTAGATATTTTGTTTGATAGTGGTTCACAAGAAAACCTCATTTCAGAAGACATTGTCAAGAAACTAAAGTTGGAAACCATTCCTCATCCTAAACCTTATCCTTTGGGTTGGGTATGTGACAATGCCAAGTTTCAAGTGACAAGAAAATGCATACTTAAATTTGCCATCACTACAAATTTTATTGATGAGGTAGAACTTGATGTGGTACTACTTGACATTTGAGGGATTGTTTTGGGAAGTCCATACTTATATGACAGGAAAGCCATCTTTCATTGCCATGAGAACAAGTGTCACTTGTTTAAAGATGGGATTGAGTACATTGTTAGAGAACATAGCAAGAAGTTGAATTTATCTCTTGTGAATGCTAGACAAATTAAGAGGTTTGTAAATGCTAGTCATAATTTTACATTGTTGATGATTAAACATAAAGATGCTGATGAATCTAAAGCCTTTCAAGGATATGAATTAAGTTTGAAATATGATTTCATTGTGGTTGATAATCCATGTGATAAGATGTTTCAAGAGTCTAACATGTTGCCTCCTAAAAGAGGAAAACAACATGAAGTTCATTTGCAACAAGATGCATCATTGTTGAACATTGGTATGAACAAGATGGCCATTGTTAAAGAATGTAGAGTCAAAAAGAAGATGCAAAAGCTATTTTAAAAAGAGGACATTGGTTCTAAAATATATTCTTGTGGGTTTCATAATGTTTTGGCTTTGAGGAAGAATGGTGCATGGCGATGGTAATCACATTGGGTGAAGAGTCAACCAAGTGCAAGGCTAGACATGCTAAGCATCGTTATGACTACAATGTTCAAGATGAAGTGAACTTACAATTGAATAAGTCTTCTTTGATTGAAGATCGAGGAGAGAATGTTCATATTTTTTTTACATAAGTTTTCTCTTCTAAACATCTTGAAGAATTGCAGCAAGATTCTATCCTTGATAGAGAAACATAAACTTCAAGAAGAAGGAATGGGAAGCACCATCATATGGGCTTACAAGGTACAAATTTAGGCATAGCCAATTGGATTGAGAAGGTCAGGGTGAGGGAACTATACCCTCATCTATTTGTTGACTGAAAGTAGTCTTTTGGAGGTCCAAAAGCTTCTAATGGGGAGGAGTGATCCAAGGGATCAATTTAGTTCTCAAAATTTAAAGCGTTAAAAAATGCTTGAAACCTTTACCAATGCATAGATATCGACTATCTGAATGCAACACAACTCATTTCACTCAAACTTGATATCGTATGCTCTTGATATCACGTTCTGATCGAATTGCCAAACAACTAAATGTTTTGTAATTGGGTTGTAGGTACGCCTAGTCAGCAGTCCGTACGCTGACTAGGCATGGGACTGGGCAGGGTGATTGTATTTTTATTGGCCAATGGGTTTTCGCCATGTGTCTCAAATTGATTGGCTCAATTTTTTTTGTTTGTTTGTTTATTATATGGTGGGATGAATGTGTAATATTTGGGCTAATGGGGAAAATCCACGTGGGCCAATCGGAGGCCACCATGTCGCCTCCAGTGACAGGTCAAAAATTTGTGTGAGGGGCCAAGGGTGCCCATGGGAATCAAATTCAAGACCTCTACCCAAGCACCAAGGGTCTCAACCAACATGCCACACATGTTTTACTTAATAACCTAAGGTTCTGACTTATGTTTAAAGTGGAGTGCATTCATCATTGGGAATTAGGCTGGGGCTAATCCCCAACCCTGGTCCTCATGCCCATATAACCATGAGGCGGGACTATGGGCTAGGGCTTAGCCCTAGCCCTGTGGTCACAACCCACAACACCAGGTACAAGCGGAGAACCGTGGCGAGTGGAGAATTGGATAGGGGCTAGCCTAGGTCACATGACCCTCCATATAACCAGGAGTGCAGAGAGTAGAGATGGCAAGCCCTAGACCATATGGCCACAATACAACCTCACCGCCAAAAAAATGGAGTGCACTGGGAATGTAGCCCTCAATGCAGATTTTTAGTACCAACCCCAGGTTTCGTGGGCTAATGTGACCTGTGGCAGTTAGTTGGGGACCCATCCAGCGGGGGCGGGCAGTTAGCCCTGTCCCCTTGGCACGTGGTCCCCATATGACCTCAAATTTCGGAAACTGAGCATTAGTGGACAAGTTAAATATCCAAAAATTTCACCCGTCAGACAAGATTATAGGCTAGATTTGCATGCCAGTTTTGGGTTTGGGGTGCTCAAGCCAGATTTGGGTCGAATTGTAGGATGATTAGCTATGGAAATTGAAAAAAAATTGTAACATACATAACTTTCTCAATTTTTTGCCAAATGAGGTGCAGAAAGAACCTAGATGGGGGTTTTTGGCAATTGTGGATCCATTAGAGACATTTGTTTTGCATTATGAGGATTGTAAATCCATGAAAACATAAATTTGAGCACTTAATGAAAGAGGCCCTATATTGGAAGTTGGATTAAGAGATGTAGCCCAGGAGAGGGGTGAACTCCTTTATCATGTTTGTTGTTATGTGTTTATGATATGATATTTTGTCTCTGTTTTAGCTGTTAATTATGTTTAAAAATCACTTGTTTATGTGTTTAGTAACTTGATCCATTACCCAAAACAAATATAAAAATTTCACTTGTAATTTGTTCAAATCCTCAAGTTTTAATATACAAACCAAGACAAAAATAATAGAATAATGTAAGACCAAACATAGGTTGCCCATAATAACCAAAAGCACCTAAATATAAATATACACCCAATTGTCATTCTCAATCCTCTATATTCCCTAGAACCTAGTCCTCTAGAGCATTTCCATTTTGTTGATGAAATAACTCATGTACATGTGCTTTCATGTGTACCATTCTTCCTTCAAGGCATTCCAGCCTTTCCTTAAGCCTCTGCTTCCCTTAATTAAGGGAAACCAAGTGGTCCAACAGATGCCATTGATTGGGTTGAAGGTCATTCATGAAAGCTATGACCTCATTTCGATCGTTATGGCGGTCATGGGCCAACTACTCCACCTATGTTGTAACCTAGTTTATTTGTGTTTATAAGGAGTCAAAAGGTGGGGGTAAGACCCTTCTCCCTAGTGAGTGAGCGTGTGGTTGTTCACCTCTTCTCCATAGTCTTGTTGCTCCACGCGATGAGTTATTCCTTGATCGCGATGGCCAACTCCTCTCCTATTTCTTCCTCACCGACATGGCATGACATTATGACTAGTCCCTTCATTCAACTCTCTCCAAAGACCTGACCTCCAAACACGACAATCACGAGAGCATAATTTCCAGAATACCCAGTACTCCACGACGACTGCTAAGACAAATTCACCCAAGGACAACCAGTTTCTAATATTACGCCCAAAAAGAGGTTGACCACTACTCAACCACCCAGTTGAGTCGGGCCCGCACCCTTCTCGCCAGAGCCTACCTGCCGCTTGCAGAACCACCCGCTTGAATCCCTCTAGACCCCCTCCCTCAGAGCAAGGCTCCCTGGCCAAACCACTAAAATTGAAGACTCGAGCCCTCCAACATTGCTTTCTCATCACCTCTATAGGTAACCACAAACAAAGGACTAAAGCACATAAGGCCTCGAGCCACAAATGGTAGGCAAGAGACCACATAATCCTCCCCCGCCAATCCCAACCAAACACTGTACTTCACTACAGAGACACAACCCAACAAATACGAGACATAAACACACGAAAAGTAAGAAAGCAATCCCTGAGCCTAGAAAGGAGAGGAAGCCTCAACTACCAACGTTGAAGTAGCGTTGCCACCAAGGTGTAGCCCACTCCCCCTCTTTACAATTTCGCCCATGTCCAGGACTATCCCACATGGACCAGGATCCCAAATGCTAAATCTCAACACCAATTCGATGACCAACTTGAACCAAATTCCTTTTGCATTATCGTACACCATTACCCTTGTAAAATAGAATTTAGGGTGTGGATAGAGCAAACAACCACCCTGCGCACCAAGAATGGAATTCCCCATTTCCTGAGACCAACCCATTCTTTGAGACCAACCGTCACAACCCACTGTAATCCAAACTATCCAAATAACCTCACCTTGTTTGCAAAACCTTCTCATGCACCATGCCCAAACTAGCTTCTTCAACACGCCTCATTCAATCGTTGCGTGGTAGGGGCTTTAATGCCTCTTGGAGATCATTTGTCCCATTGTTCATCACCCCCATCGAGGATAAGAAATTAAGATATTAACTAAGATTCTTTAATATTTTATTTTTATGATAAAAAATAAGGGAGAAACATTTTTAGCTCAGCATAGTGTTGTTGACTTAGCAGGTCAAGAAGGTAGATAGTGTGGCAAATATTTTGAAAATTAGAATGGATGTGAGTAAGAGCAGGGCAGTCCAAGAGAAAGTGTTTTTCATCTTCAACCCTCTTATTATCACAAAGGTGACAAACTTTTTCTACCTAAAGTGTTTTGGGCACTGACCAACGCCCAATTTCACTTTGAAACTCATGAGAATTATTCTTTATCTTGGCAATGTTCATTTTCTTTTTAACGCTAGTCAAATAAAAAAGCTAATTATCGAGATTTAATATTTATTCAAGTATAATAATAAATTAAAAACTATTCATTATAATATACATTTAAGCCGCAAGAGTTAGCTCAATTGGTCAAATCAGTGCCTCGCCAATCGGGAGGTCATAGGGTCAATTCCCGAAAGATCTTGGGGTCAGGTCAGTAAATACGCTGAGGGGTGTTGATCCCCTTCGGGTGGGGTCCACTCAATGTTGAACAACCTTGGGGTGTTGATCCCCTTCGGGTGGGGTCCACTCAGTGTTGAACAGCCTTGGATGTAGCGGCTACCCTGTGACCAAAGTATCCGTGAACTAGAAGTAAAAAATATATATATCTATATATATATCTACGTTTAATATTTGATAAACACTTACTAAATAATTATTAAATTAATAAAATAATATATTAGACATTATTATTATATATTATATATATAAATATGATATTTAAAAATTTATTATATATATATTATGAATATTTAATAAGAAATATCGTTCATTAAAAACCATATATATATTTATTAAATATATTTTAATTAAAATAAATATATCTAGTTTTCATAATTTATGCCATGTTATTAAAAATAGTTCTAGATCTATATGCCATTATAAAGGAATATAGCTAATTATATAAAATTTTTTATTAAACCAAATGATAATTTTAATAATTTTTATATATTTCTATGGTATATTATTATAATATATTATTATTAGAAATAAGTAATTTAAAGTAATATTTTTAATATTATTAATGAAGTTGGAGGAGTGCCCGAAGTTATGGAAATCCGATATAGTTAGAGAAAATTTATGAGGATTTATAAATCCAAGTTATAGTGTTTAAAACTTCAAAATTTAGGTGTCAGACGTTCTCTGATGGTGCGAATCCATTTCCACATAAAAACATGATTCAAAAACTGACTCTACAAGATTTTTTGAAATTTTTTTACTCGGATTCTGGCCACTTTTGGCTATCCCAGCAATTCCTCCGCCTAGTTAGACGACTCATTTCTATATACCATATGAAAATGATTTATAAAAATATATTTATATATTTAGGTTATATAAAATATATATATATATATATATATAAATATATATATATGTATATATAATATATATATCTTTCTTAAATTGATAAATGTAATTTATTATAGGAATAACAACTATTTTTCACCAAATTCATATTGAATTGGTCAACCTAGACAAATAATATTTAAATTAAATTATCTTAGATAATATTATTATAATAAATTGAATAAATAATATAATATTATAATAATATTAATTATTACATAACAGTTAGTTTCTAACTAAATATTAAATAAATTTAAACAAAGACTTTTATCTATGATTTTAAATATTTTTCTTTCCTTGAATTCACCACTGACTAATTTAAATGACTAACCCTGAACAATGATGCATCTCTGCCATTTATTCTCTCAGATTGATTGATTTCTCACAGTGTCCTGAGGATGAACCACATTAGTTGGTTCAAAACGTTCACCCAGTCCTAACAATTTGATTAATCCGGAAGACTGATTTCTATATTTCTATTATTATATATTATAGCGTAAATTTGTTTATATTTCTTTGTTTATATTATATATGAAATTATATAAATTTATAAACCGTTAGAATAGAAGTGCAATATTTTAAATAATAGTAATAAAATGAAAGATATTTAAATTAAAAAATTGATTTTAAATCTTTAAATTTTTACTATATATTTTATATATATCACTATTATCATATATTTTAACATGTAACTATTAGTAAACTTCTAAGGGTCTATGACATGACATGTCCTCCTCTTAGTAAGCTTCTAAGGGTCTATGACATGACATTTCCTCCTCTCAGTAAACTAGAGGCAAACAAGAAGATTTGAACATCTCAGGGTCTATGACATGACATGTCCTCCTCTTAGTAAACTTATAAGGGTGTATGACATGACATGACATGTCCTCCTATCAGTAAACTAGAGGCAAACAAGAAGATTTAAACATCTCAGTAAACTAGACACAAACAAGGGGATTTGAACATTGGATCTCTCAATTTTCACAGATTTCACATTACTTTGATCGCCAATTGAGCTTCCCCTGAGACTATATATATAATATATATATATATCTATTTTATTTTTTATACAATAATAAAAATATAATATACACACACACACACATATAATCTAAAAACACATCTATATCTTCACATTATATATACAAAAGAGTCACAATAATTTTTAACTTTTTTTTTTTGTAAGCTAAGATGCTTTATATTATTGGAAATTTACAGAGTTTACATTATGTCTGCAGACCTTGTCCAACGTTAACATGTATAAAAAATAGATCTTTGAAAAAACTGAAACTTGCACAAAACCAATCCAAGGGAGGACCATCTGCCCATGAGTAGGAAACTAGATGGTCTCCTTGAGTGTCTTGTGGCCAAAATTGTACAACTAAAACAAAGAGAACAAGCAAAAAGTCCAAATGTTGGGTCCCTATAATACTAGTGATTACCCCATTACTATTGTAGTTGTACCCCTTATTAATATTGTTGTGCCCATATTGTCCCCATATTGTTATTATTGTGCCCCATAGAATCCCTCTATTGTTATTTTTGTGGCTTTATATTATTATTGGTAGGTCTGCTGGGTTATATTATGACTCCTTAGACTCCTATATATAGAAAGGAGGTTTTGTCATTTGTATCATCCACGAATTGTTCATTTGTGTAATGTAAAGGAGGTTTCCCCCTCGAAGAGGCTGAATTCTAAGACGTTGATCTCTCTTTTCTATCTTTTTGTGAGCTGGTTTCATAACATTTGGTATCAGAGCTTTAGATTCTAGGGTTTCGCTGCTCTAAACAGGTCATCGTGGCATTTTCGCTATAACTTTTTTGTTCTGCGACGTTTCAGAAGGTAAAAAAAACCCACTTGAGAAGACATCGCGCTGAAGCTCGGGTCTGATTTTCAGAGCTTTTTGTGCTATATTTCAGAGATATGATATGAGGAATTTGGTCTTTTTGCAAACCCCTGAATTACATTCCAAACAGGTGACCTGGGAAAATCATCATAACTTTCTCTCTGAGCATCGGATTGAAATTTCGTAAGAAGGTACAGAAAGAGGACGGACTGGTGGCATTGGAAAGAGGACACAGAGGGCTACTGCAGGTCACAATTTCAAAACTAGATGATTTGAATGTACAAAGATACATCAGAGGCAATATCGAGCTTGTACAAAGTGAAAAAAAAGTGTGTAGATTCTTTTAAATTTTTGCTTAAGATTGGTTTGAAAATTTATTTTGAAGGAATTCAAAGGGCATAGTAGAGCATTATTATCGGTAGCTGATGCCCCGAGGAAAGAAAATGCAAACACCTAGTAAGGAACTTGAAAGCTCTAGCATGACTCATGAAGAAGAGGAAGAAATGCTACATGATATATCAAAATTACAAGACCAAGTGCAAAAAATGTCAGCCTCACAAAAGCTAACAGAAGCTAAAATAAATGGCATGGAATCTAAGATAAAGGGCGTGGAAGCTAAGATGAATGGCATGGAAGCTAAGATGGACGATTGGAAGACAGATTTGAAGACAGACATGGACGATTGGAAGAC
>APFE030960604.1:0-11834 GCA_000404065.3 Pinus taeda
GAATTCATGGACCAATCGGGTGTCAAGCCACGGATCAAGTGTCGGTAATACCGAGGAGAGAATGAACCGTCGGATCAATACATATCGTGACCATCAGATTGTAAGTTACAAAATGTACAACGGTAAAGAAACACACTTTACCTAACTCTATACCTAACTCTATACTAGACCAAGTTGAACTTAACTATTTCCTATGTGTCGGAATATCCTAACACTATGGAGCCGAACATGTGGTGTCCCTCCATCACTTCCACACAATATCAATACCTTACATGGCTAGGATAACATCACCCATGCTTGCAAATTGTGGAATGAATTCTCCTTTTGAAACTGAGTTGCAGTGCAAAGAGTTCTCCTTTTGACACCTCAGAGCATACATGTAATTCGCAGGACTCTCTCATCATTAGTTGAAATTTAGTAAGAATATTGGGTCTGGTATTTTTGTCCGCCAACCCTCAAGTTTCATTCTCTAGCACATGGTGAAAGCATGGAGCTTGGTTACACTTTTTGGTGAAAGCAGGTGTGTTTGGGTGGAAAAAACAATGGCTCGATCAAGCTTTTTAAGCACTAGATCAAGCTCCTTGGGCCCTAAAAAAGTAGCTTGATCGAGCTACAATTCTCAATCGAGCATTATGGATCGATCAAGCTTTAAGGCTCAATCAAGCCCTTTTTCTTTATAAATAATGCTCCCATAATCTATGTGCACCATTTGCACACACCATGAGTAAATTAGGAGCTCGACTGAGAGTGTGGCAGTAGCTCGATTGAGCAATTGAAGCATCGAGAGTTCAAATCAATATTGTGAACCACCCTTCAAACATCCCAAAGGCTCAAACAAAGGTTGGTATTCTATCTTTTGTCTTTCTTATTTAATTTTTTTTTGTAAAATTAAATAAATTAATTTA
Organism: Pinus taeda; assembly: GCA_000404065.3. Classification (NCBI taxonomy): domain Eukaryota; kingdom Viridiplantae; phylum Streptophyta; class Pinopsida; order Pinales; family Pinaceae; genus Pinus; species Pinus taeda. Next base: position 906 of record APFE030960604.1, read on the forward strand.
AAAAAAACAACCATGTACAAAAACTATCAAAATTGATTAATTAAAAAAAGATACAAAAACCATGATAACCACATAAAAAACCTTCAAAAGAACTTAGAAAATCACAAAACCAACCAAGAAAAATATGAAAAGAATATTGTTCAAAAAAAAATTAGAAAGTCATAAAACCAACCTAGAAAACCATAAAAAAATACTTTCAAAACAACCTAGAAAACACTTCCAAACCACAAAAAAAACTATAATTTAGGTTTTAAATTTGTGTCTTACTTGCAATGTTTTGTTTATTAAATGCATATTTTCTGATTTTGAATAGAAAAATTTGTTTTATCTAGTTATTTTAAGTTTTAAACTTTTTCTTTAGGAATTTTGTGAGATAAATTTTCAATATTTTTTTTATTTTTTGTTATTTAAAATGCATTTTAAATTTCTAGAAATTTGACCAAAATATAATCCAAAACAGAAAAACATTTAAACTATAACCAATAAATAAGTAAATTAGGAGTTTCAAATTGACATGATGAATATCATTGCTCATGGTAAACTTCTATTGATAAAATAAGATTTATTTTTTTAAACCAAGAAAAAAGTAAATTAGGAGCTTGATATTGACATGATGAATATGGTAGCTCATGCGATGGAAAGAAAAATTGGGGGTTAACCAAAATCCCTTTTCCTAAAAAAAAATCAATCCTAAGGCCTGTGGGTTATGGCCCACAAACCTTATCGGAAGCATTAATATATACCCTTAAGCCTTAAAATCATGAACCATTCAACTATCGGGGCCCTTTTACACTATTGGAAGCTTTTAATACATTGTCGGCGGTTATTTCACGAGAACTAAAATAACACTATCCGTGCTTTAACATTAGTGATTCCCCAATGTGAATATAACACGTGAGCTATCGGAAATTTCTATCAGCATATGCAACACTCCAATGTCAAGCTCCTCCACTTCGGTCTTGGGATGCGATAAGCTTGCGGACCCGATAGCTTATCAAACTCTTCTCTATAATATTTCGGGTCTGAGGTATCGCTACTTTGGACTTCAGCGATTCCAAAGGTTGGTCCCTCTCCATTCAAGCACTACAATGCGATAGCGCTTATGGTCCTAACCTGGATATCAACCACTTTTGATAAGGTTTCAAGTCCGGACTCTTGGATCCAACTATGTTTTACACTCGTTTTTAGTGTAAGTCAGGCTTTTCCACTTGCAGCTCAAATTATATAAATAATTTCGCCAACAAGATATTATGCCTTCCTCTTCAGGGATGTCATCTAGATCATTGATCCATGTGATCAAACGGCTCCTATGCATTCTAGCCCGCTTCCTACTTTACTTAATTTAACTTGGTTTTGATGGAATCTGCATTTAATTCAGTTCGTCTGCCATTTCTATGTTTATGTACGAACACTCATATACAACAACAATAACCCATTAATCATTGGATCGCCATCAATCCTTAAGTGATCAATGGTCGATCAAAACCACATACTGAAACTGTTCAAGAAATACAACACACATGCACAATTCAACACTTAAACACACTATATATTATACATAGCATAATTACAAATCTAAGGCATTTTAGCCTTAGCACAGTTTCTCCTCTCAGCTACATCTCAACACTTTGTTTTCACAATTTCTATCTCTATCACTCTATATCTCCTATTGAACATGAAAGTTCATCACATATATATATATATGGAAACATTGTTTCATCATTATGGGAATATTGGATCAGATCACTATGAAGGATCTGATCAATTCTCTCTTTGGTCTCCTCTAACAACCCATTAACAATGCACACATGGCAGATTACATTTAATAACAAGTCTTTGAGAGACTTATCCATTCCATCATTTTCTTTTTTTTAAATAGAAAATTCCCCATATTTAGCTCGATGGTCCACGTCCTCCTCCTTCTTCACTTTGGATTCCTCCTTTTGACTAAGGGTGTTGGATGCTCCTACATCAAACGCCCGAGGCACAAAAATTTATGACCTCCTAGTCATATGCTTTTGCTTGTCCTTAGCAATTCTACCCACTTCACTTCTTTAGTGGAACTACCTTCATGGTCTTCTTTGAGCTACAACCAAGCCTCTGCAATAATAGTCTCCTTCTGCTACATGATACCTCACCAAGCTCTCCTCACTCAGTCTTTTGGAATCGTTCAGGTTCTCTCCTCTTAAACCATATGAGCACTCCATTCTCTAGGTTTAATACAATCTTCTCACCTCCTGCTGTCATTCTCTGTGCGATAGTAAGACAATAACTCTCCAGCTCTATCAACTATACCTCCTTCTCTACTTGCACTCCTTCTTCCTTCTCTTAGGAAATTCTTTAATCTTCCTTTGCACGTAGAATTTTCATTTACTCTAATACCAAATGATGGAAAGAGAAATTGGGGGTCAACCAAAATCCCCTTTCCTTAAAACAATTGATCCTGAGACCTGTGGGTTATGGCCCACAAGCCTTATCGAAAGCATTAATATATGCCCTTAAGCCTTAAAATCATGAACCATTCAACTATCAGGGCCCTTTTACACTATTGGAAGATTTTAATACACTTTTGGTGACTATTTCACGAGAACGGATATAACAATATCGGTGCTTTAACATCAGTGATTCCTCAATGTGAATACAACACGTGGGCTATCGTAAATCGCTATCGACGATTCCAACGCTCCAATGCCAGACTCCTCTGCTTCGGTCTTGCAATACGGTAAACTTACGGACCCGATAGCTTATCAAACTCTTCTATATAATATTTTGGGTCCTAGGTATTGCTACTTCGGACTTTAGTGATTCCAAAGGTCGGTCCCTCTCCATTCAAGTGTTGCGATGTCATAGCGCTTACGGACTCGACCTGGATATCAACCACTTTTGATAAGGTTTCAAGTCCGAAGTCTTGGATCCAACTATGTTTTACACTTGTTTTTAGTGTAAGTTGGGCTTTTCCACTTGCGACTCAAATTACATAAACAATTCCACCAACGCGATATTCTACCTTCCTCTTCAGCGATGTCATATGCACCGTTGATCCATGTGATCAAACAGCTCTTGTGCATTCTCTCCCACTTCCTAATTTACTTAATATAGCTTGGTTTTGATGGAATTTGCGTTTAATGTAGTTCCTCTGCCATTTCTCTGTTTATGTACAAACACTCATATACAACAACAACCCATTAATCTCTGGATCGCCATCGATCCTTAAGTGATCGACGGTTGATCAAAACTGCATACTCAGACTATTCAAGAAATACAACACACAAGCACAATTCAACACTTAAACACACTTATATTATACACAGCATAATTACAAATCTAAGGCATTTCACCCTTAGCACAGTTTCTCCTCTCAACTACATCTCAACACTTTGTTTTCACAAATTCCATCTCTGTCACTCTATATCTCCTATTGAACGCATAGACTCATCACGCACACACATATATATGGAAACATTGGTTCATCGTTACGAGAAAATTGGATCATATCACTATGAAAGATCCGATGAATTCTCTCTTTGGTCTCCTCTAACAACCCACTAACAATGCACACATGGCAGATTACATTTAATAACAAGTCTTTGAGAGACTTATCCATTCCATCATTCGCTCTGTTTTAAACAGAAAAGTCCCCTTATTCAACTTGATGGTCTACGTCCTCCTCCTACTTCGCTTTGGATTCCTCCTTTTGACTAAGGGTGTTGGATGCTCATGCATCATCATGGTAAACTTCTATTTATAAAATAAGAATTTTCATTTCCTTTTTTTTGTAAGCTTGGAAGGACTACATCTTCATCATGTCTAATATATCATCATGATCGGGGCAGGGAATTGAACTTGTGAGCTGCCTTAATAAGGCACTTGATCACCATCTATCCAAGACTCATGGGCATTTATTATTTTAAATTTAAATTAATTTATATTTTAATATTTTTAATAATAAATATAAAGTGAATTCTAGTTTTAAAATTAAAATATTAAACCTTCAAAATAAAATTTGTATATATATATATATATAATATATAACATCACGTAGCAAATATTAAAGTTTATATATAAAATAAACCTAAATAGTTTTAATATATATATATAAATATATTATATATATATATATATTAACATGAATCTAAACATAGTTATAAATAACATAGTGTAACATGTATCTCCATAACTATAATATAATATAACTATAACATTTAACATAGCATAATTATTTAAAACACACACACACACACACACACACACACACACACATATATATATATATCATTTAACATATAACCATATATAATTATATAACTATATACATAACTTCATGTTTCAACAATGCATTATTGATAGATACATTAAATCCATCATGAAAAGTGCATTTGGACACTTTTCTAATTTGTACCATATTCTTTCATTATCGAGTGTGTTGTGGAAGAAACATTGTCTTCATGTACTTGCATTTGGTACATGTTATATTTCAAAGTCAAACATTAAGAACTTAAAATCTATGGTAGTATTTGGTTGGCATGAAATCTTGTTAGTTTTGTAAATAGGATTATTTAAATTTTTTACAGTTTTTTTTACATATTTATGTTTTCTGAATAAAATGCATTTTTTAGAAATGAGAAAAAGTGTGAAGGTAGATTTGATCATTTCTTTCAATTGTGTTTACATGGAATTTAATACTTTAGTTGATAAATTATCAAAAAATAGACTCTAAAGTTTAGGACTACACGCTAGATTATTTTTCTTGAGTTTAGAAATGGTTTTTTTGTTAACATTTGTTTCTTGGATTAGTTATATATACTATATGTAATATTGAGCCATCCCATATACACGCTCCAACTGCAGGCCATCACAATGTGATAGGTTCTATTATACGTGGTTGGGTTCATGATAGATCACGTAGCCCACCGACAGTTCATGTTCCCCACATAGATCTTGCCTTTGACACCAATGGAAGTGTCATAACCAATTTTTCTATCTTTGTTGATGACCATGCTACATCTAGTGGACCTTCTTCACATATTTCAGATACACCTCCTTCATTTTTAAACCATCTTTAAATATATGTGTGTATGTCTTGAAATTGTCTTTAATTTTTTAATTATCTTCAACTGATGTGTTTGATTTAATGTATATTTTATTATGACTCTAGTTTGTTAATTACATATATATTAAATTGTGTTTATGATTTACAGGCCCTCAGCATGCCAAAGATGAGGATCATTATGCAACATTGATCCCTTTGTGGGATGATGCTACAACTCATGTCACATCAGACGATGTTATGACCTGTCATACATGGATCAAAACACAAATATAGAATATCCTTGTCAAGTCACCAACTCATCTTACATTGTCTTTGATGCTAGATAGCACCAATAGGTTGTTCGAGACATACCATAGGTCGAGCCCATATAGCCACATATTACATTCCATAAAGAGGATTAGGAGGCATGAGTTAAGAGGCCCAGATCCTTGTGAGGTGGTGAAAGAGGCCGCCAAGGAAATTTATGTTCGTGGGGAGTTGTTCGACATCCCTCTAGATTGTCATGCTAGAAATAAAGGTCTGGTTCCACTGAAATATTTTAGGAATGCTAATGCAACCCCTTTTTTGTATGATAGATTCATTGGAGCTTGGGGCCAATGTCCCAGCCATGACCATATAGCCATTTATTTTTCCAATCATTTATATGCAAACGTTGTGTTAAATATGAGGTTGGATTACACCAATACCATATCTCATTATTATGCATTATTATGGAGCCAGCTTGGGACATGCCTATGAATGCGAGGGGGATTGTAGGGACCTTGGGCATCTACCACCACCTTTTATACTCTTGCCACTACCATCTTGGAGCTTGGTATTACCGATAGAGGTAGAGGAGTTGTCAAATCTCGGTGGTGAGATGAAGGAGACTATTAAAACCAACATGTGGACATCATTGGCCAATGCCTGTGTTGCATTGGATAGAGAGATTAGGAGACCACCACCATTGTCTCGTGACCTTTCAGTGCCATTATATGACAATTCATTTCTCACGAGTTTACCCTTTGACCAAATTTTGATATATACATGTATGTATCGTGATTCCATTCGTGAAACTTGAAGGGTGCACAACCTGCATGACACCGACCAAGTACATATATATATGAAACGTTTGACTCTTATCGTCAAATTATGCATAAGTATTTATATTAAACTTTCTAGTTTGTATTAGATTGTATTTATATTAATAATTTCCCTATAACATGTATACACATCCCAACTACATGGATGTGCTTATGATGTCATCTAAGGGGTAGTTGATTAGCCAAGCCATCCTCGACCAGAACATGTTTCCATGGACACTCTTCCACCTCCACCTCCACCGTATATGTTCACTAATGTGCAGGAGAGTCACTATGTACAACCACATGGACCAACAATAGAGGTAAAAAAAATATTCCTAATATTTCAACATTTTATTTTTTTAAGTTACACATATATGCTAATTAATTTGAAGACTAATTATAATTTTCCCTTGCCATTGTGTACACAAGTCAATCTGTAGTGTCATTGATGTCATTGTTATGTGGATACATGAGTGGGATGTTGGGTTTAGAGGCACTGATGATGCACGTCCATCAATGCAGTCCCTAATTATTGAGCCACATATAAGGGAGCACCAAACCCAGATTCATGATCAGGCCCCCATCCTATCTTACTTTCATTTGGACTTGACTGAGGTTATTAGATTCATGTATATGTAATTAAAATGTGTTTCAAAATCATTTATTTCCATATTATTTATATTGTACAAATAATGATCTAATTAGTTTGAATTTGAATCTGTTATTGTAGTACCAGCTTATGGACACTTACTTTGCGCAACAGATCTCACGTAAGAGTTATGATGGTACTTAGAGTGTCGTAGCTTGTATATTTACAGTCTCATCTTATCAAGAACATTCACATGTATGATACAGAATTTGTATATTTTCATACATGGACAGTTTATGGATGTACATCATGGACATTATTTTAGTTTATGGATGCTTATTGTTTTAGTTTATGGATGTTCATGTGATATTTATAATTTTTATATATTTTCATATGGATAGTTTATTGGTACATGTATTCATTATTTGAGTTTATGGATTTGTATTAATCTTGTTTATGGATTCTCATTAATTTTTTATGTTTATGGATTCTCATTAAAATTATTTCACTAATTTAATTAAATATATATATTATAACTTTTATTAGTAAAATATATGTTCAATTTTATTTTCATGGACTAAGAAAATAAGTACAATCTTAAGTTATGATGCAAGTCACTTTGATACATAAAATGAACTAAACTATATCATGTGTCAATTTAATATTGAACATGGAAAGAATTCCAATCATGCTTCTTATTGGCCTATAGAAAGTGTCTTTTAGTGCAATCAACATGTTTTTTGCGCCGAGAGGTGCTCTATAGCCCATAACATGAGGGACATGTTGTCTCATAACATTACGTTAAAAAAATTACTTCAATTTTAAGCTTTATTTTACATCAAAATTTTAATAGTGAGATGTAGTAACTGAAATTATAAAAAAATAAAATTCACTTTTTAGTATGAGGGATATATACAAATAAAAAATGATCCATGGTTTTAAGGATCCATGATATTGACCCGTCGTATTTATGTGGAATATAACCTATTTAAGGGCGAAATTAAACTAGCTATATTGATCTTAGTTTGATGTTATCCTTAGATACATAATTAGCTATTGAAAATGATGACATTGAATCCATGTAGCATGTAAAGGTAAAACTTTTTTATTGTTATGTTCAAGATGGGCATTTGTGTGGATATGTAGGGGGAATATAGGGAAATATTAGGAAAAATGTAATTATTACATTTTATCTAATATGTTTTCCTACCTCCATCTATTTTTTACTAAGTTATATTGGGTAAAATATAATATTATAATATTCATTTTACAAATATTCCCCCAATGTTATTACAATTTTCTATATTTTGAAGTTTGAAAGTAAACCAAACTAAACTATAAAATCAGGGAGGGGTGGGAAATATTTGAGTAAAATGTTAATAATATTATATTTAATTAGTATTCCCCTCCAACACATGCACTTTTTTATAATAAATATTGCCGGTAACATTAATATTGTAATCTTATATCCCCTCATCCAATTCATTTATTAAAAAAAATCTTATATTTGAGTTTATTAAGTAACATTACAACCTATGTAAGCATTTGATCCTCGAAAATAATTATAACATTAACATTTGACTTATTATAAACTTAAAAATAAAGAAATAAAAATAAAAAAACATTAAAATTAATAACTCTATTTATATTTATTAATTAATTATAATTACTAATTAAAACCAACCTAGATCCATCTGAACTCTAGATCTACCAAGTGCTAAGGGAAATCAAATTTCTTTAGATGAAAACCTATTTTAAAGTGAAAAGAGATTTGATCCCTCTCAACTCCTGGTGTTAGTACAAATCAATTTTAAAAATAAATTCATTGAATTATAGATTCATCCACGTATATGTGTGTGTGTGTGTGTGTGTGTGTGTGTGTATAAAAAATTGTTACCCACCCATATACCATTGCATGGACAAATTTTTTAAGTATCTCAATCAATTTCTGATCTCAAGGTTCAATTAAAAAACACAAATATGATTGAAATAAGTTTTATTCAATTTCTATAATTCTTTATATATTTGTCAACTTTCCTAAATTTACTAGTTATCCAAGTATTTCAATCAATTCCTTATGATGGAAATAAGCTTTATTAAATTTTTAAAAACTCAAATATGATTGAAAATATATTCAATTTTAAATGATGTGGAGACGTAAAAGTTACAAATACAAGTTTTTTTCGATTTATTTTGTTTCAGGTTCCCTACAAAATCTTAGTCATGTAATGCACATCGTTAATAATTTTTGTGTGCTTACACTAAAATCAATGCACAATGTTAAACTACTTACATTCAAATTAATGTACACCAAATATCTAGTTATATCAAATAAGAAATCAACATCTTCACTAAAATCAATGCATCTAAAGCAAGCAATCAAATAGGATGAGAAATTAGCATCTACACTAAAATCAATGCATCTAATGCAAACAATCAAATAGGATTAGAAATAAACATCTACAATGAAATCAATGCATCTAATGTTGCAAGCAATCAAATAGGATTATAAATCAACATCTACCCTAAAATCAATGCATCTAGTGCTAAGCATCAAATAGGATTAGGAATCAATATATATGTTGAAATCAATGCATCTAATGCAAGCTCAATCAAACAAGATTAGAAATTAACATCTATAATGAAATTAATGCATCTAATGCAAGCAATGAAATAGAATTGGAAATAAAACTCTACACATAAATCAATGCATCTAACGCAAGAAATCAAATAGGATTAGATATAATCATCTGTACAGTGAAATTAATGCATATAGTGCAATAAATTGTCTTCCCTTTATCTCTCCCCTTGATCTATATTGATATCTCCCTCTATCTCTCCTTATTTGTCTCTCTATATCACTCACCCCAGACACACATTTTCTCTCTCTTTATATTTATTTATCTCTCCCTCCATCCCTCTATATCTCTATTCTTCCTTCTCACCCCCTTTTATCTATATCTCTTTCTCCCTTTGTCTCTCCTTCATCTCTTTATATCACACTACAAACATAACATTTTTTCTCTGTATATATCTATATCCCTCTCCCTCTCCCTCTCTCTTTCCCTTCTCTCCCTCTAACTCCCCTTATATCTTTCTTTCCTCCTACTCTCCTCTCTCCCTCTCTCTCCATATTCCTTGTCACTCCCTCTCTCTCTCCATCTCCCTTACCACTCCCTCTTTATCTTTCCACCTTTCTCTCTATATATGTCTTTCTTCTTACCTCCCTCTCTCTCCCTCCTTAACAAGTGCTCTCTCTCTTCCTTTCTCTCCCACCTCCCTTTGTCTCTCTCTCTCTCTCTTGAGCTTTGTCCTGCAACTTTGTTGATTGTCTCCATCCCTCTCTCATTCTCTTTCCCCCTTCTCTTCATCTCTCCTTATTTGTCTTTCTATCTCACCCAAAACATACACACTCTCTCTCCATATCTCCCTTGTCACTCCCTCTTTCTCTCCACCATTCTCTCTCTATATGTCTTGGACTTTTTCCTTTCCTATCTTTTCCTCAATCCAACTCTCTCGTCTCTCTCTCTTCTTCTCTCTCTCTCTCTCTCTCTCTATATATAGTATATATATATAATTAATATTATATATAATATTATATATATATATATGCTATGTATATATAAATATATATATATATATATCTATATGTATGTAGTGTTTATATAATTATATATATATATATCTATATGTATGTATGTAGTATACATACATATAGATATATATATATATATATATAGTATTACAGTACATACATACATATAGATATATATATAGTATATATATATAGTATACATACATATATATATATATATTTAATATTATATATTATATATATTATATATATAGTTATATATAATGTTAGATGAGATTATAAAAAATTAGGTTAAATAAATTACATATTTTGAATGGTCTTGTATGACTCTTTTGTGTAATGAATATTTTTGTTTGCGCCTATTCGAATATCTAACCCACATTATTAATGTGTGTGCTAACTACTATACATTATAATATAAGAAATTTATATTATACTAGATTATATATTTATAATCTAAAATTAATAATTAATATTAAACATAGTATATATTAATATTAAATTTTTTGTATTAAATCTATCATTCATCATTTAATTATAATAAATAATAATTATTTTATTATTTTTAATAATATTATTAAATTTAATAAGGGTTCTACATGACATTATGACAAAATTTGATAAGATTTGG
>APFE030960605.1:9720-26113 GCA_000404065.3 Pinus taeda
TGTTCATTTATGTAATGTAAAGGAGGTTGCCCCCTCGAAGAGGCTGAATTCTAAGTCGTTGATCTATCTTTTCTATCTTTTCTTGAGCTGGTTCATAAAAGTTGTCTTATTTGATTTGATCCTAAAGAAGAGAAGAAGAATTTATGGGTTTTCCCCTAAAGATGGGTATTGCCCTAGCTGAGTGCCTACATTTGGTGTTCATTGTGTATGATCTTCATGTTTTTGGCATTTATTTGATGATAAGAACACTAACATAATCAACAAAAGAAAATATAATATCACAGGTAAATGTCAAGATAAGAGAAATCAAGAATAAGTTTTCTTAATGCTGCCCTAACGGATTTCTCAAGATGGTATCAAAGCTAAGGTCAGTGAATCAAGGCAGCTAGAAGATCACTTCTGTGTTAAAGGAAAAGGGTTTCACATCTACCATTGAAGGCAAAGCCATCTTGAAGGAAGACCGATCTAATATGACACATGTATGGGAAACGTTGTCCAGGGGTCTGTTTCCGGTCGGAAACGAAACCGAAACGAGGAAACTCATACTGTACAGCCTAGAAACTCGTTTCCGACGTGCCACCCATTTCACGTTGGGGAAACATGGCTAGTACGGCCAGAAACGAGTTTCCAGGCCGTACGGCGGAGTTTCCAGTTAACACTTTACATTTTCTTTTATTTTTTTTATTTTTTTTCGTTTCTAATTTTTTATTGGGCAACTAAAATATCTTCTGGATGCTTCTAGATGCCTCTCTCAAGTTATAAAAAGAGAATTTTTTTGAGTGGGGCAGCCTAATGTTCAAGCCTATGGCCCTAGAGTTGATATGCAGTTCATGGTAATGTTAAATTCTTAAAGTAAAAGTGACATTCTTCTTTATCTTTCATTTTCATCCTTTTACTTTAATTTTTAACATTACCATGAAATGACCAAGATGTTTGAGAGTGGTTTCACCCTCGTTGGATTTCATATGGAAAAAGTAGAATTTTAGATCTCACTCAAAATCTAGCAGACTTTTTCAAGATTTCAGAATTGGGGGGATTGCAATGTTTCCATTGGATTTGGTCATGTACGAGGGTATGGAACTTGTATTTAATCAAGAGAACCAAGTCCTCTATGTAGGGGAGACTGCCACTAATCAAGAGCACCTAGCCTCTAGGGTACTACGTTATGGAACTTGTATTTAAGCAAGAGCGCTAAGGTCATTTGACTATGTAGGAGGAGACTCCCAATCAAGCACGAGACAAGAAATTAGAAATTTCTCGTGGCTGATTTTGGATATTGCTATTTTCATTATGTGATCATTCATGAGTAAATGTGATGTAAATTTAGAGACTCGTAGCTTATGCATTGACAATAGACGATTTAATCATAATGTAATAAATTAGAATGTATCATGTATGCTTTATGATTGCACATATTTCTTAAATTTCTATATATATATATTGCGTTTCCCTGTTTCCAATTTTTTTTTTGGAGGGGGGGGGGGCGCACATTTCGTACCTATTCCCATTTCGGAAACTCGTATTTGTTTCCCCGTACCATGGAACTTAGTGTCTGGGCATGTTTATGAAACTTTACCTCTGTGATTAAGCCACAAACCTGAGTAATTAGGGTCATAGGGAAGTACTTGGATACCATACCAAAAGAGGAGCCGAACAGCATTTCAGAGCGCTGAAATCCTAGGCAACTAGCCTAGGATAAACCTAGAATTTTATAAAGAAGATCGAAGTTCTGAGTATAAAATTAAGGGTTTGAATTTAACGCAAGCTACAAAGGTTCTGTAGTCGAAGGATGACCGAATTATATATTAAGGTCTAGCAAAAAAGTTCACCTGAAAGGACTTAAGACTGAGTTTTCATAAAGGCATTCTTAAGCTCACTAGAAGGCTTGACTAGAAGCTATAGTCATCACAAGATCTACAAAAAGAAGACATGTGCATGCATAAATATGGAGGTCGAGACCTATAAGTAACAAAGAAACCAATCTCTGCAGTACAAGGCATTTTAGCAGTCTACTATATCAATGCACAATCTATCGTTGAAGAAAGGAAGACCTTGATAAGCAATCTTAGCATCCTTGTCTCAAGAAAGGAAAAAGTCTACAACAATGAAGAAATTGTCTTGCACCAAGCTTGTGGAAGAAGATTTGAGGATCTCATAAAAAATCAAGTATTGCTTGTTTTGTTTCTTATGCATCAATCATCTAACGATACGTCTTTAGTTTGCAAGGAGAGCTATAAGCCATCAATCTTTCAGTCATAAAAGACAAGAGATACGTAATCTTGAGGTATGTATAGAATGTTCATTTGTTAATCTAAGATTGAAAAGTTTTAGGGTTTAGTTACTTATGTGATTATAGGGTTGACAAGTTTTCATTATGATGAAGATTAAGATTGAAGATCCTAGATAAATCATATGAAAAACCCCTATCCAGAATTCTCTTGTTCCCTCTAAGAAATTCTATCACATGATATCTAGGGTTTGTAGGTATATGACAATCCCTTGCGAAAATAAAATTTATTGATGTCTAGGTTTTGATGTAATGTCCTAGAGCTTGTGGAATTCACTCTCTAAAATGCAATGGAAACTCTAGATAATCATCACTCTATCTTACTTGTATATTTTGGTTGTGATTTGTTGAGGAATCTAGGGCATCAGTGGTTAGGTGATTTCTCTACTTACTATAACTACTTGTGATAGACTTTTGCTTCTTAATTATCATCTTCTCTTTCTTGTACTTATTATTGTGTTCTTTTCATCAAGACAATTACCATATCATGAATAAATAGAGAGACAAGAGACACAGTATATAAGCTTGTCAACCAGGGCCAAAACCTCTCACTCTTTGAGAGGAAAACCCAAACAAAATTCTTCTTATAGATCTTCAATTGATGAGCACCAAGACCATGACAATGACCCTTGACACTAGAGTCCTCCCAAGACCAAGTCACTAGCCTCTTTTCTGACACTGCTTCTTCTTCTTCCTCCTCTTGGCTTCCTTGAGAATCTCGGTCTCTTTCTTCTCGGCTTCCTTGAGAATCTCGGTCTCCTTCTTCTTGGCTTCCTTGAGAATCTCAGTCTCCTTGAGGTCTCAAGAGAGAGACCTAATGTACTTCTACTCGGCCCCTTCTAGCTAGGTCTTCTTCCCAAATAAGATCACTTTGATGTAGTTGCAAGACTTTGACCTTCTTTTGGCACCTTCGTATTTTCTTCCTTCGCACATGGGACGATATATTACCCAAAACAATCTGCAAACTAAATTCGCTCTTCTTCCCTCTTGTTTCGCTAAGATAGTGGCTTTCTCTAGTATGATTCTCGCACTTCTTTGTAGACTTGCTTGATCGAGTTGCTTGCTTCCAAATGAGGTCGAGTACTAGTATATATAGGTGTTTGTCCATGGTAGTTAGGCCGACATGATCTCTTGGAGGAGGGCCGACATCATCTCTTGATTTTCTCCCTTCATTGTAGGTCGGCATGAAGAGGGCCAGTGACAAGGTCTTGGAGGATGACTTTACATAGACAAGTGCGACTCTTTACAATGGGTAACATGTCTTCATTACATGACAATGACTCTTTATACTTTTATGACTAGATGACAAAATTCCTAAGGGCTCTCAGTGGGAGCCTATACTAAAATAAAATCTCTTGCTTATGAAACCAGTGATGCAAGCATTACAATAATTTTATTTTTCTTCTTTACATCTCTTACATAAAATCATAATTACATGTCATTATGAAGACCGAACCTAGTTACACTTTACAACATGTTTGTCAATAGATATTGCAAGTATATATATTAAGAATGATGACCTAGCCAATTGAGTTGATCCTTGAACAAAAGATGACTCATATGCAAATGGACCATGAAGATGTTGTCATAATTCAAAGGGAGCCCTTCAATAAGAAAGTGCTACAATGTTTGTAAAATGAGCAACTCTAGGTATGCTTAAGACCACAAGATTTGTAACTAATCTTCATCATTAAAAGGTACGATCATTTTTTATTTTTCTCTGGATTGCTAACTCTTTCATGTCTAGGGTTTGCTATAGAATCAATAAGATTCTATATTGTTAGGGTGATTAGTCTCTAGATTGAATCTACCCTAGTCATGCTATCTTTTGCTATTTGTTCATTTTGGTAAAACCCTAATCTTTAGCGTTCACTGTGAAACCCTAACCTCTTGATGCTTAGGGTATGTTGTCGTTAATAATTAAACCCTAATCTACTTAGGGTTTGTTGATTGAAATCCTAATATCTTAATATATGAAATCCTAGCCTTCTAGGTTTTGTTTATGCTATATGATGAAACCCTAGATCTTTAAGGTTTGATATGTTAGGGTTTACGATAAAACCCTTGTAATAATTAATGAAAGATCTTAGGAATGAAACCCTAGGTGTATATGCTTTTATATGATTGAAACCCTAACTTGGTCGAGTTGTTGTATATCTAACATTAAAGTTTTGATATTTGTATCTAGGGTTTACACAAACCCTAGTAGAGATTGTCATGAAGTTATAACGCATGATAATGAAACCCTACATGTAAAATGCTTTCACAATGATTGATTTTAGTTGCTCATGTCTAAAGTTTAATTTTGGTAAAGGAATCTAGGGTTTGTAACAAAACCCTAGCATAGGTTGTGAAAGTCTAAGGCATGAAAGGTGTAACCCTTGTTGATTGTAAACCTAACTAGGTATCTAACATTAAAGTTTTGATGTTTGTATCTTGGGTTTACACAAACCCTAGTAGAGATTGTCATGAAGTTATAACGCATGATAATGAAACCCTACATGTAAAATGCTTTCACTATGATTGATTTTAGTTGCTCATGTCTAAAGTTTAATTTTGGTAAAGGAATCTAGGGTTTGTAACAAAACCCTCGCATAGATTGTGAAAGTCTAAGGCATGAAAGGTGTAGCCCTTGTTGATTGTAAACCTAACTAGGTTTAAGTTTTGATATCAAAAGTCTAATTTGTTAAACTCCCTTTGTGTCAACATGCCAACCCTATATTAATAAAATTGACTTCATGCTCTATATTTGTGTTTGGTTGAACTTGTTGTTGATGGATTTGCAAGTACATAATCTTCAAGATGCTTACCTACCTCATACCTGATGATAACTTAATAATGATGTTGAGCATGATGGAAAAAGGGAATTGTAAGAAAATCTTGGTAACATTGAAGTATACATTGTCGATGAACTTGCTGCCAAGTGAGGATAGAAGGAATGATGTTTCGGAAGGTTAAAATTCTCTAATGATATGATGATGCGAAAGAAAGAAGTTGTGTGGCTAAAGATGATGAATTCGTCCCCTAGTAGAGAAGAAGTTTGGAAAGTGTATATCTCCCTAATTGAGAGGGAGCTTGGTAAAACGCCTCCATAGTTGAAAACATTATGAGAAGGTCATGAGGATGTTTGAGATCGAAGAATATCTGAAGCCCTACAGATGGTTATTCATAAAGTTGTGATTGATGAAAGATGTGAACAAGAATTGGATGTTTTGGAAAGTGTTATGGCTGAGTTTTGTGTTGCTGGAGAAATTAGAAGGAAGCTTTCGTCAAAATGTGTTTGGATATTATGATGACCTAAGCAGCATCAGAATAGTTTAAATGCCCCGAAGATTATGCTAGCATACAAAAACATGTACATTGAAAGCTTGAATATTGATTAGGGTCGTGAAGCTACAATACGTGCCAACAAATGAATAAGTTGTTGATGTATTGACGAAATCTCTTCGCAACAAGAAGTTAGTTTTAGGAGCATGCACGGATTGGTGGATGTGTTGATCTCTTCCTAAAAAATTGGTGTAAAAGGAAGAGACGAAGTACCATGAACTACCAATGATGGTACTTGGGAGGACATCTTGGCCGACCTATTGATGATGTATGGATCCCAGTGAGGGGGGTATCACTAGTCTTGTGGAGCTCTGACCTTGGATATGATACCTAGATCCCTATGGGTTGGTGTTAGGGCTAAAGCCTAATGGTACCTATAGTGGCAAATGTTAATTTGGAGCTCAGTGACAAATTCAAATCATGGGACTAGATTCCTCTTTTCGAGAAGACCAATTTTGACTATTGAAGCGCTCAATTTGGACAAGGTAAAGTGTATTTTTGAATTAAAAGCCCACATGTGCACAAAAGGACAGGTCAGCCCAAAAGAGAAATTGGACACCCATGGATGGCTATAAATACAAGTCAAGTGACCCTTATTTGGACATCATCATGATCATTCTTCTTTCTTTGGGTTTGGCTCACATAGGTCTGAGGCTAGTTCGCGAAGATTGGTTCGTATAGGTCCAAGATTGCAAGGTCCAAAGCTCGCACATGTGTTTAGGGTTTTGGTTACCAACGACAGCTATGCTTCAAGCAAATTTTGGTTGAAACAACAAGCACACAGGCTCATGCGTGCAGTTGGAGGGTTTCAGCAGCACACACATCACTCTCTGCATGCGGTTGGGAGCTAGGGTTTGAGTTTTATAGTTGACTGCAGATTTTGTCAGTTGACCGCAGAGTTCAGCGATTGACCGCAGATAGTGGCAGTTGACTACAACCTTCTAAATCAGGGTTTTGATTATTAGTTATGTTGGGTTCATTTCATGGATGTTGTTTAGTTGATTTTGTTGGATAGGTTTATGGTTCAAGATATGGATCATTGTACTCTCTCTTTGCTGAATCATTCAATGACAATCTAATAGGAAGAAGAGTTTGAAAGGGTTTTCCCCATAGTGGGTTTTTCCCTGGTCTCTGACCAATCCGGGTCTCTATGTGTGAATGATTTTCTTCTATTGTTCCCTTATGTTCTGCTGCATTGATGATGATATTGTTCTTTCTATATAATTGTAGATGTTGCTGAATAATGTTATAATCTATGTTGCACCGGTTCACAAACCTGAGGGTGGGGTTCTCAAACCCGTCCCGGGTTCTCATCCCCAAGTACTAGATTTGGGTACGGGTGCTTCTAAGAAGAACCCATATGAACTAGGTTCTTCTATGAAAAACCAAGTTCTCCAAAAAAAAATGGGTTCTTTTTCCTTGATAGGTACGGCAAACCCCAATGATGGGTGCTTAGAACCCCAAAATCGGGTTCTTTGGGTTTATGCTGATCAATTTTAGATTAAAAATTTAAATAAATTTTTTTATTGAAATTTAAAAATTAATATTAATAGAAAGTTAAAACATAAAATTAAAATAATTATTGCAACAATGAAATGTAAAAGGGAAACTTAAAGCTAAGTCGATTTTCATTGTTCACCCATTCACTGCTTCATCCACCCTTTGACAGTGGCAGAGGCTTCATTGACATTCAGCCTTCGACGGCGACAGAGGAGGAGCAAGGGAGGCATTCATATGCACAGAGGGCAGAGGAGGCATTTGTATGTGCAAAGGGAAGAGGAGTAGGGATTGTTCAACGTCTTCGTTCACCGGTAGAGGGTAGAGGATGAGTAGGTGTATGCACAGGGCAGAGACGTTGGGCTGGTGTATGCGTGGGGACTTAAACACTAGCAGGTTTCGTCCACAGTTTGTTGGTCAATAATTTAAAATTTTTGTTCTTATTTTTAATTTTATTTTTCACTAATTTTACATGAACTCTGCTTCGGTAATCCAATCCTTCAAACAACAAATGCACAGAGAATCACAATAACAAAACCACATTAAATTTGCAAAGAAGAGTACCTTTCTCTTCGTTGTTCAGGAATTTGAATCATTTGAGAATCCATGAGGTTATGAATCATTTTAGATTTATTTCTTTGTTTTTTAAATTTTCAATTTAAAATTAAATTTTAGATTTTTAAATATATATTTATAAAAAAATCAGGGTTAAAGTTTTGAATCCCTGATTCCTAATCTCTGGACAAGTACAACACCCCCACCAATTCTGATCACACCCACAGTTTGTGTAACATTGCATAATAGGCTATAGGCTTTTGGACATCCTTTTTTTGGCAAGCGGATCTTCTTATTTCGTTATTTAATTTAGTTGAGTGTTTTTTTCTGAGTTTTCATATAAAGTCTTAAATGGATAATTTGGAGAGAATTTCAATGTTTAAAGTTTAAACAGTATACTTATTACCATGCAGAATCTGTAGAATTTCCTCATTCTGTGCAGTTTCATCTTTACACTTTTACCTAACTTTTGTGAAATTTTAATTCTTATAATTTACTAAATCTGTACAATCTTCTCAAGACTGAACAGTGAACAGTGAATATGCTGATGCAATCCTATTTTGACCTGTATCAAAAACAGTTGGGTTCAAAAAAGTGTGCTACTTTTTCCTGTTAATTGTTATATAACCTTTAACATTTTTTTGTTTGCTTGTAAGTTGTGGGGTTTTCAGTTTTCACATAAAATCTAGCTTAGTCTCTCATTATTATTAACATCTATTAACATAAATTTTACTTTGAATTTTGTTAAACAAATTCGAATTGTCTTTTAATATTTGCAAAATAAAAAATGCCTTCATCAAATCCACAATATCCACTTTCGAAATATGTGGATAAACAACAACCTCCAAAGGTTGTTGGGGGGGGACAACAACAATAAAATGCAATTTCTGTTAGCTATGTTGATTTGGGGTAGCATCGGATGTGCTCTAGCCATGAAAATTGTTGGAGAGGTTAAGCACATGAGATCTCCAAGACCCAGAAATGGTTTGGACAAATTCTAACCAGTTTGGGAGAAATTAGAATAATTAATATTTTTAATGGAGTTCCTAAGTTTAAACTTAGTAAAAATAAGATATTAATGGGTATTAATATAAAACTGAGTTAGAAGGTTCCAAAAGTCATGGATCAAGCCAAATATAATCTTAGTCGTTAATCAGAGATTTAATCTCAGTCGTTGAAGGACCAACAGGAAAAGTATAAGAAGAGGCTTGAGCGTCAGTTGGAGAACACATTGAGGGAGACCAGTCAATTCAATTTCAGGAGCAGGGTTAGCTGAGAAATTCAAACTAATGGTCTAGAGAGCAGCAAGAGGCAGTGGGTACGAAACAGAGAGTCGGGAATAACACCAGAAGACCAACGAAGTGGTTGGAGAGGCAAACGCAGAGCCTCTCAAGGAGACGCAGAGGCAGCAGACTGCGCAGTCACTGGAGGGCCTGCGTGGGTGACACAGAGAGGCAAGAGCTAACATAGAGGGTTTGGGCACTGCATAGAGGCCAACAAGCCTGACGCTAAGACTGGGAGAAGTGCTGGAGAATTTTTCTCTGTTGGGTAAGCCAGTTTGGCACGCAGTTGTACTAAAGAATTGTTGAATAATAAAATCCTCCTCTGCTGCACCGGTTTTCCCACATTGGGTTTTTCCGGGGACAATTGTCCAAAATATCTGTGTTGATGTGTTGATTCTTGTGCATGTTTTTGTTTCTGTATTATGGTGTGATATCTGCAGCAGAATTTATTTTAATGTTTACTGAAGGGTTTTCGTAAGTAACTTATTGAGAAATAAATATGTAAAATAAAGCAGTTGTTGCAGTGATAGAATTTTCACATGGTATTAGAGCAAGTAATCAGAGACAAGAAGGGAAAATTAATTACGGGTCGAGACCATGATGCAGAGGCATCTACATCAGGAGACTCGCACACATTTTCAGAAAATTGCACAAGAGACAATAATTTTGATTTCTCTATGTTGGTTTCCAGGCTAGAAGAAGAAGTGGCTTGTGTGACTAGCTCTACATCATCAGAGGTATGGTATATAAACAGTGGAGCCTCTTGGCATATGACAAGGATCCGGTAATGTTTCTCAGATTATCATGAGGAGAGGATGAACTTTCAAATCACCATGGGGAATAAGGCAAAGTGTATTCCAGTAGGGAGGGGTACCATAGTTTTTCAAACAAAAACAGGAGAGCAGTTCCGTGCTACCAATGTGCTACATGTACCAAGATTGGGGATGAACTTACTTTCCATGTCGCAACTTCAATGCAAAGGCTATGATGTTTTCTTCATCAAGGAGAAAGTATACATCAAACACCTAAGCTGGAAAAAGAAAGTGTAGATCGGGATCAAAAGTAACAGGTTGTACGACTACAACTAGAATCACCAATGGCACTAATAGGCAGTCATGGAGACAAGGATTTGAAGGAACTATGGCACAGAAGAATGGGACATTTGCACCATGGGGCTCTGAGAATTCTCAGGAACACTTTAACAGGAGTTCCAAATCTAAGTACAGAACGAGATGATGTATGCAGAGGATGTGCGCTGGGAAAGTATGCTAAAACAGCATTTCCTAGAAGTAAAAATAGGGCCAAAAGTGTACTAGGATTGATACACTCAGATATGTGTTGACCTATGTCCACTAAAGCTCTTAGTGGTGCCAAGTACTTCCTCACCTTCATTGATGACCACTCAAGGAAAACTTGGATTTATTTTCTGAAAACCAAGGACGAGGTTTTCTGTCAATTCAAAGAGTTCAAGGCTCTGGTGGAGAATCTGACTAGGAAGAAAATAAAAGTTTTGCACTCAGATAATGGTGGAGAGTATGTCGATAAGGACTTCACTGATTTTTGCGCTAAAGAGGGCATCAGAAGGGAGTGGACAGCTCCTTACAATCTAGAACAGAATGGAGTAGCAGAAAGGAAGAACAGGACTATCGTAGAAGCAGCGAGGGCCATGATGTATGATCAGGATATGCCAAAATTCTTGTGGGTAGAAGCATGCAACACGGCAATCTACGTTCAGAATAGAACTCCTCATCGAGCATTGGGCAAGATTACTCCAAAGAAAGTCTTCACAGGGAAGACGCCTGAAGTCAGTGATTTCAGGATATTTGGGAGCTTAGCATATTGCCGCATACCTGAGGAAAAGAGGAAGAACCTGGATCAAATTGCAGAGAAAGGATATCTAGTGGGATATAGCAAGAACGCAAAGGCATACAGAATCTATCTTCCAGGGAGCAGGAAGGTAGTAGTTTGACGAGATGTGAAGTTCATGGAGGACAGGGCTTTCAGAAAATCTCGAGAAATGCCTTCCGAGGAGCAGTGAAAAGAGGAGCCATTGGTCAAACCGCTTCAACCAACGGAAGTAAAGAATTCTTCCTTCGATCATGAAGAATCACAGGAGGAGGAGGAGCTAACAAAAGCACCCGCTGGTAGAGGAAGAACGAACAGGGAACTTCATCAGATTCTGCGAGATGCAGAAGATTTCATTGGTGCACCAAGGAACAATAAGAGGGAGCGAAAACAGCCAGATATATATCAGGCATTAGTAGCTCTGGATGGGGAGCCTGCCAATTTTCAAGAGGCTGCTCAACATCAGGTTTGGTTGGATGCAATGGTAGAGGAGTACAACTCCATAAGTGTGAACGATGTCTGGGAGGTAGTGCCAAGGCCTCAAGACAGATCGGTGGGAAGTTCGAGATGGATCTACAAAATTAAATATGCTGTAGACAACAATGTGGAAAAATACAAAGCCAGGTTTTTGGCTAAGGGGTATGCTCAGAAGGAAGGAATTGACTATGAAGAGACCTTCGCCCCAGTAGCTATTGATTTGGGGTAGCATCAAATGTGCTCTAGCATGAAAGTTGGTGGAGAGGCAAAAGCACATGAGATCTCCAAGACCCAAAAATGGTTTGGGTAGATTCTATCAGTTTTGGAGATATTAAAATAATTAATATTTTTAATGGAGTTCCTAAGTCTAAACTTAAGAAAAATAAAATATTAATGGGTATTAATATAAAATTGGGGTAGAAGGTTCTAAAAGACATGGATAAAGCCAAATCTAATCTTAGCCGTTGATTAGAGATATAACCTCGGTCGTTGAAGGACCAACAAGAAAAGTATAAGAGGGGGCTTCAAGGTCAGTTGGAGAACACACTAGAGTGATCAGTCATTCTATTCTCTAGAGCGAGGTTTGCTAAGAGAGATAGAATCAGTGATCGAGGGAGCAGCTGAGGGGCATTGAGTACAACTAAATAGAGAAGGCAAAGATTGTGTCGGGAGAGCAGCGCAGCAGCCAAGGAGAGTGACGCGGAGCCAGCAAGGGCTCACGCAGGGCCACGCAGAGGCAACCAAGTGCTGTGCAAAGCAACAAAGAGGCCAGCGTGTCTAACGCAGAAGCCCAGAAAGCTGACGCAGGGCCTCCTGGGGCTGGCCAAGAAAGGCTGACGGAGAGCCAGCATGAGACAGAGAGGGGCTGATGCAGTCTAGATTGCGCATACATTGGGGTTGCAGAACAGTTTTGTGCTGAGGAGCTGCCGGAAGGATTTTTCGGGGTTTCAGCCAAGAGATTTCTCTCAAACTGTGAGGTATAGCTGCTAAGGAAATTCTTTGTTGGGTAGGCCAGTTTCGGCACCCAGATTGTACTCTAATATTGCTTAATAAAAAACCCTTAGATAGCTGCACCGATTTTCCTGCATTGGGTTTTTCCGGGGACACTGGTCCAAAAATAATGGTGCCATGTGGTGTGTTTGTTCTTGTTTCTTTTAGTTGTTGATCTGTAATATGTTGAGCATGCACTGGTGTTTATTTTCAGTATTTACTTTGTAAATAACTTGTTAAAGAAAAATAACAAGTAGGTAAGAATAAATCAGAAAAAGTGCATGAAGGGTTTCGAAACTAAGTAAACTTAGAAACTTCAACATGGTAGCAGAGCGTGATTGCAGATCACAGGAGGACTAAAAGACATCAGCTGAGCGGAGCAATAACAGCAGAAAACAGCTATCCCGAGGTGACAGAAGTTGTTTCTAGCAACGCAAAAGCCAAGAAGTGTGACGTAGAGCCAGCTAGAGCCACACAGAAGAAGTTGAGAGTTGCGCAGAGCCTCACAGAGGTTAGCATTGTTGATGCAGAGAGCCAGAGGGCTGACGCAGGGCATCCCAGGGATGAGCAGACCCGTCAGGGGTGAAGCAAAGCTAGTGTGAGGCAGAGAGTGGCTGATGCAGTTCACAGAGAGGCAATTGCTGGAGTCTAGAAGGCTACAGAAATATTGCAAAGTGGAGTTGGTGAGGTACTGTAGTCAAAACATTACCTGACAGAGCAGGGCCAGAGGAGTTGTTACCGAGGGTTTCTAGCCGAGGAACCTAGATCAGCAATGCAGTTGCATAAGACAATCAGAGTAGGGGGCATCTCAACAAGTGGTAGAAAGATTTCCAGGAGGGAAGTAGAGGAGCGTCATGGCACTACACGGGGTAAGAGACCAGGATAGACTAGACGGAGCATTGAACTTCGCAGTCTAGAAGCCCAGAATCTTATCAATGCTTGACAGAAATCGTGTCAAGAACTTCGCCCCTAAGGTTATAGCTATCCCAGTCAACCCCAATGATAACGACAAGTACGAAGAGGCGATGACGAGGGCCAAGTGCATTATCCTTGACGGGGTCAAAGATCATGTGGTACCACATATAGCCGAGAAGGAAATGGCAGTTGAGATGTGGGAGGCTCTCAAGAACCTGTACCAGCATACTTATGTGCAGAGAAGAATGTTGCTTGAGAACCAGATGAGGTCGTATCAGATGAAGAAGGGTCAATCGATTGACACCTTCCTCGGAGGATTGAATGAGATCCGAGACTAGTTGACTGTTATAGGAGTGACACCGGATCAGGAGCTTATGGTGAGGACAGCCCTAAATGCTGTCTTAGAAGATTGGGAAGTGTTTGTCCAGAGTATCCTGGGTAGAGAGACTCTCCCACCTTGGGACGAGATATGGACAGCTCTTCGCCAAGAAGAGATCAGACGATAGTCGAAGACAGGTAGCAGTAGCAAAGGGATCAAGGTCAAGCAGGAGGAGGAGGATGTGGCCAGAGCATCTGAGGGAAAGCAGGAGAAGCGGAAGAAGAAGATCTCTCCAAGATCAAGTGCTTCCACTGTGGGGAGATGGGTCATTATGTGACCCAGTGCCCAAGGAAGAAGAGTAAGGGAGAGTCTTTCGAGACTAGGGCAACGCCAACACGGGCAGAGAAAGAAGTTTTGATAGACGATGACTATGCCATGAGTGCACACGCACCACTTGAGCGGAAGTGGGGAGACATCGAACTACAGTCAGGCAGACTACAAGCGATGAGGGGTAGGATCCTCGAGGTACCCAACCTCTTGGATTAGACCCCGCTACGGGAGCGCTGTCGAGGAGTAGCAGGACTAGCTGAGTGGGTAGAGATGGATGCGAATGGATCGGCAAAGAGAGCTATAGTGCAGGAGTCCAGAGACAGCGCGAGGCTAGCAAGCTGAAGCAACGCGAGAGGCACAAGAGTGTTGCACCAGTGTAGGATGGCACACAGAGGTGTGCAACGATGCGAGATGCAGGTAGTTGTTGCAGTAGCGCAGAGGTTAGAGAGGGAGCACTTGTCAGTGGTAGAGGGAGCTTTAGCATCAGTGGGTGTCTCTAGGCTAACAACGAGGTCAGTTGGGAGATCAGTTACTTATTTCTCAGTAACTAAGTTGCAGTGCAGCAATGGCCAGCACGATGCAGCATGATGAGAGGAGGTGCAGTGCGGATGCAGTGCTGGGAGAAAGGACTAGCAATAGCATGGATGCAGACGGAGTTGTCGTACAGTTGCAGTGCAATAGCAATTGGCAGTAGCACGATGCAGCATGATGAGAGGGAGTTGCAATGCAGATGCAGTGTTGGGAGAAAGGACCAGCAGTAGCATGGATGCAGAGGTAGCTGTCGTACGGATGCAGCAATGGCAGTGGCAAGGCCATGGGCAGCAGTACAAGATGCAGCAGTGCGGGGGATGTTGGGCGGGGAGGCCTAGCATCAGCACAGGTACCGACGTCGTATAATCAGATTGATGCTCAATGTGGAGTATTACTAGAGCACAGTCCTCGCTAAGAGAGAGTGTTGATTTGGGGTAGCATCAAATGTGCTCTAGCCATGAAAATCGGTGGAGAGGCTAAAGCACATGAGATCTCCAAGACCCAGAAATGGTTTGGGTAGATTCTACTGGTTTTGGAGATATTAAAATAATTAATATTTTTAATGGAGTTCCTAAGTCTAAACTTAAGAAAAATAAAATATTAATGGGTATTAATATAAAACTGGGTTAGAAGGTTCTAAAAGACATGGATCAAGCCAAATCTAATTTTAGTCGTTGATTAGAGATGTAATCTCGGCCGTTGAAGGACCAACATGGAAAGTATAAGAGAGGGCTTGAGGGTCAGTTGGAGAACACACCAGAGTGATCAGTCATTATATTCTCTAGAGCGAGGTTTGCTAAGAGAGATAGAACCAGTGATCGGGAGAGCAGCTGAGGGACGTTGAGTATAGAGAAACAAAGAAGGCGGAGATTGTGCCGAGAGAGCAGCGCAGTAGCTAAGGAGAGTGACGCAGAGCCAACAAGGGCTCATGCAGGGCCACGCAGAAGCAGCCAAGTGCTGCACAGAGCACCAGAGAGACCAGCTTGTCTAACGCAGAAGCCCAGAAAGTTGATGCAAGGCCTCCTGGGGTTGATGCAGGGCCTCCTGGAGCTGACACAGGGCCAGCGTGAGACAAAGAGGGGCTGATGCAGTCCAAATTGAGCAGACGCTGAGGTTGCAGAGCAGTCTTGTGCTGAGGAGCTGCCAGAAGGATTTTCCGAGGTTTCAGCTAGGAGATTTCTCTCAAACTGTGAGGTATAGCTGCTACGGAAATTCTCTATTGGGTAGGCCAGTTTCGGCACCCAGATTGTACTCTGATATTGCTTAACAAGAAAAACCCCAGATAGCTGCACCAGTTTTCTCGCATTGGGTTTTTCCGAGGGACAATGGTCCAAAAATAATGGTGTCATGTGGTGTGTTTATTCTTGTTTCTTTTAGTTGCAAATCTGTAATATGTTGAGCACATAGTTGCGGGGGAGCGCCCCCCCCCCCCCCCCCCGGTCAAACCCGCTCCCGAAGCGCGCTCCGGGCGAGAGCGGCTCCGGAGCGGCTTGGGTGCACGCTCCCTAAATCCTCCCGGACGGGAGCGATTTTCGGGAGCGCGCTCCCTTCCAAAAAAATTTCGCTCCCTGCCGATTTCGGGATCGACATAGGGAGCGGTCGCTTCGTCGCTCCCGGAGCGCTTTTTAAAGCTCGGGAGCGATCGCTCCCGAGCTTTAAAAAATCACTCCGGGGGCGATTTTTAGCTGGCCGGGAGCGGGTCGGCGGAAAAAAATTCCGCAGACCCGAAAAAAAAGTTAAATTTAAAAAAAAAAAATTGTTTTAAAAGCCCTTTTGGGCATAAAATCATTTCATTATTTTGGTTTGAAGAGGTTGAGGGCTTGAAGAGCAAGAGCAAAGGAGCAAGGAGCAATTGCTGAAGAGCGAGGAGCGAAGAGCAAGAAGCGAGGAGCAAGCCTGCAGAGGTAAGTAACTCAATAATTTAGCTAATCTAGCTAGTTTAATTTAGTTAGGTAGCAATTTAGGGAATTTAATTTAGTTTATTGAGTATTAAAATGATGAATTTGAATTAAATTAATAAATTAAGTTAATTAATCC
>APFE030960605.1:27001-47685 GCA_000404065.3 Pinus taeda
AAGCCATTGATAAGTGTTCTTGCTTTGTCTGTTAATGGTCCAATATTTCTAACTGCACATGATTACTCAGACAAGTTCAAGACCGCCATCAACATTGCAGAAGCATTACTTGAAACAATTGACCGTATTGGGCCATACAATGTCATCCAAGTCATCACTGATAATGCTGCTAATTGTAGGGCAGCGGGGGCAATTATTGAGGACAAATACCCCAATATATTTTGGTCTGGATGTTTGGTTCACACATTGAACCTTCTGTTGCATGATATTGTCAAGAACAAAAATGTACAATACCAATGGATTGGTGATTTGTACAAAAAAGGCAAAAAAAATGATAAAATTTATTACAAATCATAGCAATACCCATGGCCTTTTCCGCAGTCACTCGAGATTGGAGTTGTTGAAGATTGCGAAGACGAGATTTGGTAGCTATTACCTCACCTTCAAGCGCCTTTTGAAGGTAAGAGAGTCAATGGCTAGCATGGTATCAAGTCCACATTGGCAGGTATTGAAGGAAAAGGCTACAAATGCAGCTGACAAGGGAGGTTTTGAAATGGTGGAGGAGGCCGCTCTTGATGGCCAATTTTGGACAAGTGTGAGGCAAGTTTTGGATTTCACCAAGCCCATTTATCACATGATTCGGTTTGCAGATACAGACAACCCAGTGATTGGCGAGGTGTATGAGCAGATGGACACCATGTTGGGGCAAATAAAAGATGTTGTTCATAACAGAGATCCCAACTTGTACAAACTGATTCACGATTGTGTGTGTGAACGGTGGAATAGACTTAATCTTCCACTACATTGCTTGGCGTATATCCTTATGCCAAAATACTACTCTACGTCTTGGTTGGGCCAACCTGCAGCAGGGGGTGGGGTTAGGACCAAACCCCATTTAGATCCAGAGGTAACTAGAGGATATCTGGAAGCATTAGAAAAATTGGTACCTGACAGGGAGGAATGTGCAGCTGTGCGCCTTGAAATAGGCAGATACTTCAGTGGCACTGGTTTGTATGGTAACTTCCATGCAATGGACGATAGAGATAGATTTGATACTCTCACATGGTGGGAAACATATGGCGGGCAGGGACTTTTGCCAAAATTGGCAAAAAAAGTTCTTTCACAGGT
Source organism: Pinus taeda (assembly GCA_000404065.3). Lineage (NCBI taxonomy): Eukaryota > Viridiplantae > Streptophyta > Pinopsida > Pinales > Pinaceae > Pinus > Pinus taeda. Next base: position 28,130 of record APFE030960605.1, read on the forward strand.
TGTAAATACTTCTTCTGCAGAGAGGTGTTGGAGCACCTACAGCTACATACACAATGTGAAAAGGAACAGACTCAATGAAAACCGAGCAGAAAGCTTGGTTTATGTGCACTACAACTTGAGGTTGTTGAGTCATTACTGTGATCGGGCTAATGAGGATCCCACATATAGAATTTGGGACAATCACCCAGAGGATGACAATTTGGAGGATGGCATTGTACATATTGAAGAACTAGAAGAGGAACTTGTAAGGGATGAAGATGATGCTTCCATGCCACCTCCACCTCCACCTCCACCATCCAGTAGCAGTGCTCGAGGTCCGAGTCTTGTTCCTTTGCTGCCGCCACCTTCATCTACACCCTCATGTGGAGGTTCTAGTTCTGGTCGTCGGTCTGTGCGGGAGACTCCGAGAAGACCACCACGACCTCCTTATGGGGGAGACTCTCGTGGCAAGGGCCACATGTAGATTTATCATTTACAGTTTACTTGTCTTTTTTAGTTTCTATTGGACTTTAGTTTTAAATTTTCATAACTGTTGAGTTTTGAGTCCTTGACTCTTGACTCTTGACTCTTTCATATCATAATGATATTTTTTGTAAACAATATATCACTGTGACAATGAAAATTTGAAGTTTGAGGTTGGGCCTTGGCAATTATAACTCATTGGTATTGATTGTGAATTATGAATATGATGCTTCGTGAAAGACTAAAGTTGTTTCATTTCATTTCATTATTCATGTTTCATTTTATAAATTTCTAACATTTCATATCATGTTAACAGTTAGAAGTTAGGACTTAGAAATATCTAAGATATTACTTCTTGTAATGGTTAAACTTAGCTTACAAGTACCTGTACAACTTTGGTGATCAATGATGATAAATGCTATTGAATTTCAATTTTAAAAACTTGAATTTGAAACTTTAAGATTGAATGTGATGAATCATGATTCATGAGACTCAATATGTTGCAGTTGTAATATGTGTAAAATTACTATCTTCTGGACATGGTTGATGACGATTATAATTTCTAGATGATTGATGTGATATGGTTCAATGATCAATCTATGTTTTTTTATGTTTTTTATGTCTAATTCATCATTCTACATGTTTTTGTTGACATATATGTATCAAAAATTAAAAAATATAAAAAATATATATATTTTTAAAAAATCGCTCCTGGATTCGCTCCCAAACCGGGAGCTTCTGAAAATGGTCACTCCTGCTCCCGCTTCCGCTCCCGCTCCCCGCTTCCGCTCCCGCTCCCAAGTAACATTGGTTGAGCATGCACTGGTGTTTATTTTCAGTATTTACTTTGTAAATAACTTGTTAAAGAAAAATAACAAGTAGGTAGGAATAAATTAGAAAAAGTGCATGAAGGGTTTCTAAATTAAGTAAACTTAGAAACTTCGGCAGTAGCCAGGTATACATCTATTAGAACCATGATATCTCTTGCAGCACAAATGGGATGGAGATTCATCAGATGGATGTCAAAACGGCATTTATGAACGGGGTGATAGAAGAAGAGGTATTTGGGACAGATGCATTATTTCCTGGGGTTAGAAGTTTGGCAACAAAAAGAGGAGATCTTCCTTGGGCAAGGGAGATATGCTACAGAAATTCTGAAGAGATTTAGGATGGAGGATTGTAGACCCATGGCTACTCCAATGATCACCAACTGAAAGAAAATTGACGCATCAGAAGACAAGGATGTTGATCCCACCTTATACAGGGAACTCATAGGGTCCCTGATGTATCTAGTCAATACTAGGCCAGACATTTGTTATGTTGTCAACACCCTTAGTTAGTTCATGGTGGAGCCAAAGAGGGCACACTAAGCAACAGCGAAACATGTTCTCAGATATATACAGGGAACAGTCGATTATGGACTCTTGTACACCGTGAGTAAGGATATCAAATTAAGTGGATCCACTAATGCAGATTGGGCTGGAAGTTCAGTAGATCCGAAAAGTACCTCTGGGTATTGTTTCAGCATTGGATCAAGAATGACCTCCTAGTGCAGTAGGAAACAGAAGTCCGTAGCTCTGAGCTCAACTAAGGCAGAATATATGGCTGCAAGCACAGCTTCATGTGAGGCCATATGGCTTAGAAAACTGCTTGTGAACCTATTCAGAAGAAAAATGGAGCCGACCAGGATCATGTGTGATAATTAGAGTTGCATCAAGCTCTCTGAGAATCTAGTGTTTCACAATCGGTCAAAGCATATTGATATCCGTGTTACTTTGTCAGAAACTGTGTCCAACGAGGAGTTGTACAATTGAGCTAAAATCCTACAGGAGAACAAGTGGCAGACATCCTCAACAAGGCCCTCAAAAGAACAAAGTTTGATTATTTCAGGGAAAAGATGGGGATGATAAAGAATCCATTTAGTAGCAGAAATGGGGGTGATGTTGCAGTGCAGCAGCAGTCAGCAGTAGCACGATGCAGCGTGACGAGAAGAGACTACAATGTTGGGAAGAAGGACCAACAGCAGCACGGATGCAGAGGGAGTTGCAGTGTAGATGTAGTGTTGGGAGAAAGGACCAGCAGCAGCACAGATGCAAAGGGAGTTGTCGTACGGATGCAGCAGTGACAGAGGCAGAGCCATGGGCAGCAGTACAGGATGCAATAGTGCAGAGGATGTTAGGCGGGGAGGCCTAGCATCAGCATAGGTACCAATGCCGTATAGTCAGAGTGATGCTTACTATGGAGTATTACTAGAGCACAATCCTCGCTAAGAGGGATTTTTTATTTGGGGTAGCATCAGATGTGCTCTAGCCATGAAAATTGGTGGAGAGGCTAAAGCACATGATATCTCCAAGACCCAGAAATGGTTTGGACAGATTGTACCCGGTTTGGGAGATATTGAAATAATTAATATTTTTAATGGAGTTCTTAAGACTAAACTTAGGAAAAATAAAATATTAATGGGTATTAATATAAAACTGGGTTAGAAGGTTCCGAAAGTCATGGATCAAGCCAAATCTAATCTTAGTCATTGATCAAAGATTTAATCTTAGTCGTTAAAGGACCAACAGGAAAAGTATAAGAAGAGGCTTGAGGGTCAGTTGGAGAACATACTAAGGGAGACCAGTTAGTTCGATTTCCGGAGCAGGGTTAGCTGAGAAATTTGAACTAGTGCTCTGGAGAGCAGCAAGAGGTGGTGGGTACCGAACAGAGAGTCGGGAACAACACCAGAAGACCAGCGCAGAGATTGGAGAGGCAGACGCAAAGGCAGCAGACTGTGCAGTCACTGGAGGGCCTGCGTGGGTGACACAGAGAGGCCCAATGCTGATGCAGAGAGGCAGGAGCTGACGCAGAGGGTCTAGGAGCTGCGTAGAGGCCAGCAAGCCTAACGCTAAGACTGGGAGAAGTGATGGAGAATTTCTCTCTGCTGGGTAAGCGAGTTTGGCACCCAGTTGTACTGAAGAATTGCTGAATAATAAAATCCTCCTCTATTGCACTGGTTTTCCCACATTGGGTTTTTCTGAGGACAATTGTCCAAAATATCTATGTTGATGTGTTGATTCTTGTGCATGTGTTTGCTTATGTATTATGGTGCAATATCTGCAACATAATTTATTTAATATTTACTGAGGATTTTCGTAAATAACTTATTGAGAAATAAGTAGGTAAAATAAATCAATTGTTGCAGAGATAGAATTTTCACAAACTATACCAGAGTTAAAGCTCATTTTATGTAGATACCAAGGAAGGGTGTTTATGCTTGCACTGGAGACCCAAATGATCCCACTAGACTCCCTAGTGCACAAAGAGAGCAACAAAACGTTGATGGTAAGGCAGACAAGGAAATCTCTAGGCCATGTTGCAATGTCGATGAAAATGATGACTCAAATGAGGAAGAATTACCATCTGATGATGAAATTCAAGTTGTTGATGAGCATGTGTCTGTGTCATCTAGAGCATCAAAAATGTTAAAATTGGGACCTAGGGCCAAACTCCATGTGAGTCTACTTATTTATGGTAGTTGATATTTTTCTTGGATTCCTCTCGTCCAGAGGTGTAGGATTTATCTAAAGATCATTCGATTCCGACATGTATTCATGGAGATATGAATTTATTTGTGTTATGTGACAATTCGTCAAGGTTGGTCAGCGACCAAATTAACCTCATCTTAACCCAATGTTGCACTATAAATAGAGTTGGCTTGCTAGTCATTTGAGACACACCTCTTGTGATCTTTCTCTTCATTTGTTGGGGTTTCGGTGAAAGAGAGATCTAGAGGGAGTGTCTTATGTTAGAGTCAGTGTTTGCATACTACCATCAATAGTCAAAAATCCTCTTTTCATATCATATTAAGGTCCCACTCAAAAAATTGTGTCATTCCACCTAGGTCCTCATTCGAAAATTTACTCACTAATGGTAGCCCTAGTCAAAAACCTCACTCTCCCTCAAAAATTCATACTTGTTGGCCCACCTTCATGTGTCTTTCATGTGTCTTACTAAGCATACATTAACCATCAAGGCTCATTTCATCATGTTTTGTGTCAGTCAAGTCCACCTGAAGTCTGCTCACTCAAGGTTTTCATTAGGTCTCTAGGTTTCATTTTTTCAAGGTCCAATAAAAAACCATTTCACTGCAAAAGGCCAGCAAAGTATGAGAGTGAACTAAATAATATCTCTTTTTCAGTTAAAGAGGATTTGCAAGCATGTAACCATGGTTGCCAAAGGTTCTAATTTTGATTTCAAGTCTGAATTTCATTCCAGTTTGTAAATTTATTCCAAAAAACAAAGACGTATTTCTATTTTTTATATTTATGTAATTTTATGTCAATTATATGTAATAAGTAACTATTTCTCAAGCTACCAACTCAGTTCCAAAATGCCAAAGAACCAAAAAGTCAAAGGTCAATGTGTTCTCAATGTATATCAAGTGATCAATTTGTCAAAGAAAAAGTCAAGTGTAAAGATATAGTTTCCAAGAGTAAGGTGAATGACAAAAGGAAAAAAGTGGGTCCCAAGATCAATTTTGAAAATTTAAACAAGGTATAAAGACCATCAAAGACCAAGGGAAGGCTCATTTGCACTCTTATCCATCAATATCTCACTCACCTACACTCCATCTACCTCCCTTGACCTTCTCCCATGCCCATTCCTCTCATTTCCCTCTCCTAGGGTTTTGAGGGCATTTTTCTTGGTTTCATGACCTCCATGGTTAAATCATCAACAAAACTTGTATCCTGATGCTCTTATGCCTTCCCCTATCCTTAATATAGCTTCCTTAACACTTCCCATCATTCCCATCCCTCGAAATCATCAGTATTCTACAAACCCTAGCCTATTGCTACGCTTTTGACAGTTTTCTAGACTAGGCATGTGTTTTGCCTTTTTGGACCCTTTCCCCTCACTCTATCCTTGAAATTCCAGTTTCCCCTACTTCCTAACATCCCTTCCTACCTCCCAAAATTTTCCATAGAATTTAGAAGCCCCCTATCCCGTTTATTTCTCTTCATTCCTATGAATTTCCCAAATCCCCTATTTTGCCTACACTAAGCCATAATTTCCTCTCCCATTGAGCTTGGTTTTGCTATGGAATCAAAGACATCTGAGCAGAGGAGGCATAAGGGAGGTCATTTCAGCAAGCATGAGGCCATTCCAACTCATAGACATCATGTTTCCATCATTTTTCAAGAAGTCATTCCAAGGGACAAATCATTGGCCACACACAGGGCCAGTTTTTCTTAAAACTATGTTTCTAACCAAACAAAGATGACTTTGACAAAAGTGAGAGATGTTTTTGTCCATCATAGGCCAAGTATGAAAAACCTCCTTCAGTTTTTACACAGGTGTCATGGTTTTGGAGAAATTTCAAAAATACAGTTGTTACAAGAGAGTTGTTGCACTTTTGGAGTGACCTCGGGGAAATCATTGTTTCTTCTAGCTAGAGTGTCCAAATGACTTTCTTGATGAGTCAAATGATAACTAGACAAAAGGAGTTTTCCAATGAGTTATCATGAGCTCAATTTAGAGTTGAGGAAGACCTCCAAAAGTTTCCTTCAAGAGAACACTTCATTTTTTCACCCTCATTATGCACTTTTTGACCAGTCTTGGGGGAATAAAGTTTTGGAGGGTCAAATCAACCCCATTTTGAAAGCTAGAACCATATTTGGAAACTAGACTAGATAAGCTTTCCAATAGCTATCCTGGGCTCAATTTGGACTTCGGGAAGGTAGTCAAAATCAGCCTGCAAGATGGAGGGCGCATTTGACACAGAGAGGGCACATTTGACCAGTTGCTTGTCAAATGCGCAGCAGCTAGGGTGTTGCACTCTTTTTTGGGGCATCTAATGAGCAAAAGGTTAACATCATTGGATTCCGAGTGATGAGGACATGCACCCTGTGCATTTTCTAGGCATTTGGAGACAAACAAGTCAATTAAAAAGATCAAAAACCACCAAAAAACCACTTTTCTGCCTCATTTTTGGCTTGGGCGCTACGTGTTTACCAGTCTTGGGAGATTGAGTTTTTGACAAGGCAAATGAGCTCCAAATTGAAAACTGAAGACATGTCTAGAAAGTAGACTTGAAGGACTTTCCAACAAGCCATCTTGGAGCAAATTTGGACAAGGCACCCAAAAACAGCCCTGAACTTGGAAGGCGCATTTGACAAAGAAAGGGCGTGTTTCTGTCTTGTTTTGATAGTCTTCTCCAATTTTCTGAGTTTCTGTCTTGTTTTGATTTTCACCTTGGCAAATGATGATTTTACCTATGTAAATGATCAAATTGGATGCAATTATCATGTTTTTACTATTACCTAGGGTAAATGCATTAGGTAAATCAAGCAGATGAGGTGTAATGAATCAGTGCATTTAAGATAGGAATAAGTCACTTGGACCATCCTACAAGTTAGCTATCAGTTCAGATTTTTGTATAATATCTTCCTCACCTCATGGATTTGACCCTTGAGGATGTGGGGAAGTGGTTTCCATGTCTATTTAGTCCCTTTCTTCACCATATAGAAGGATTAGAGTCAGTTGGATGTTGTACTATTGATCAAAGACACTAGTGTAATCAGTATTTGGCAGAATTTAATAAATGAGTTGCAGCTATTTTGGTGGAATACCTGTGGTATGGAATTTTGACATAGTTTCTTCTTATGTTTCATATGTTTGAATGTTTTGTACTCCCATGTTTTAGTTCAATTCTATGATATGTTGATTTTCAAGTTGATGAACAGAATACATCTTCCATGCTTTGTTTTGGGGAAATCTTCATAGTGTATCCATTTTCTTGAGTTTAGAAAGAATACATGCTTGTCTTGTCTAGCACCTCACCAGTCTTATCCATCTCACTTCATAACCTTAAAGTGTTTGAGTGCCTACCTACCTTGCTCCATCAGATGTCTGCAATCATACCCTCTTTTGCCCTAACCTAGTCTCTTTGACCTAATCCTCATTCAGCAACCCCATCAAATCAAATCAAAACAACGTCTGCACTTTATACCTAGCCTAAAACCCTAATCCATCTAGCCTTCTTGGTTGTGATTCTTTGGAGAGAGCCCTCTCCAACCTAGTAGGGCTAGCTACCAAGTCAAAAGATTGGTCTGTGGTTACCTCCGCTGGAATCTTCCTCAGCCTTGGAGATCCAAAGGAGTGATAACATACTGGCACCATTGTCGAGGAATGAAAGATTCATTTTCCCTGGGTGTACGACAAAGTTTAGATTTGATTGTTGATGGTGGACAGTGATCAGGAACACAAGGGCTGAAATCATCCACCTGGCAACTCCAAATCAGTTTCAAAATCAAATTCAAAGACTCCACTGGAGAATGAACCTTGCCAAAAAATATGAAAGGACAACATGGGAAGATCAGGTATTCAACTTGGACTTTTATTCAAGACATCATGTTGCTTATCATGAAATATCTCCTCTTTTCCTGAAAATTTTCCAAAAAGTTTTCCAAGGTATATTATGTTTGAGAAAAGATCATGGACCTCCGTTGGATTCCTTTCCTTTGAAGGTTGTAAATACAAATTCCCCATACGCCTTTGATCTTGGTCCAAACCCTTTTTCCGAATCTTATGATGACCATCTTCAAATTGATGAACCTCAAGAGATCAAGACTAATCCTACGACTTTTGTACATAATCCTACACCTTGTAAAATTCTAGATAGATACAAAGCACTCATCTTACCTCCTATACTCCATGCTTTCCCTGAAAGTGATTACCTATATCTACCAAGGTTTGATGGTGAATGTGACAACATCACTTCTGAGAGACATATGCATAATTTTGAGACTTTCCTCGACCTTCTTGAAGTTGATGAAGAGGATGTCAGTATTATGCTGCTTTCTCTTTCTTTGCAAGGCAAAGTCAAGAGTTGGTACAAAAACCTATCGGCTGCAAGCATCTCAGATTTCCCGCAATTTATCAAAGTTTTCCTTGGCAAGTGGGTGGTCAAAGAAAATGCTTTCCTGATTCTAGAAGAGTATGACCAGCTGAAAAGACAGCCAGGGGAGACAGTACAAAATTTTTTTGCCAAATTCAATCAAGTCTGTTGTTCGATACCTGCCAATATAAGACCTCCTCCTAACTCAGCTCTCTTACATTACCCAGATGCCTTTGATCTGGAAATGGAGTTTCAGCTAAGAGAAAGGAACCTTGCAACACTTTAAAAAATGCAGAACAATGTAGTAGATGCAGAGACTAATCTGCTGACCAAAAGGGCAAAGTTGAAGGAAGAAAAGAGGGAGAACATAGATGCAGAGCACCTGACATCTTCAGAGGTAAAGCTCGAGATTTTGATGAGTGCAGTGGAGCAAATGATGCAAAAGATCACCATGAGAGATGAATTTGTCATTCAAGATCACCATGACCCACTTATCCCAGAAAAAGAAAAAGTTGTTGGCCTTAAACACATTCCTATTAATCCCAACTACCATAGATCAGAAAATGGATTTATAGATCAATCCGAGGAGGAAAAATCTGCTGATCTAATGTGTATGTTTGATGACATTATTTGTGACAATTTGCCAAAGTTTGATCAATATGACGATGATTATGTTTTCCAAACAGAAGCTAATCTTGCAGAGCAATCAGCTGCTGGTTTATGGGAGGAGGAAGTTTAGTTTCAGCAGCTCGAATACAATGATCAGCCAATGCATATCAGGGATGGTAGTGAGGAGGAAAGTGCAGAAAATTTGGACATAAGTGAAGGATCTTTGCCTCTTTGTTTTACTTCATTTCAGTGCATCAGAGACAACTTTGATGTAATCAGAAATCAGCAGTCATTAACTTTTGATCTTGACAATCAAGAGGATAATGAAATTCTTGATCAGAGCTCCTTACCCTTGTGTTTCTCCTCATTTGCAAAAATAAGAGAAAACTATAAGCAAACAGATAAGCGAGTGGTCAACACTATAAATGATAAACCTTCCCCTGAATGGCTGAGGAAATCATTTGCGACATAGAATCCTCCTTAGCTCTAGATTTGTAGCCATCAAATTCCATTGAATCCCAAATTGTAGATGAAGGTTTGGAAGATGAAACATGTGATCAAATGATGCAAGATATTTCTGTACCATTATGTTTTGAAGCATTTCAGTCTTTAAAGGAAAATTTTCATAATATCTCAAAACAAAGGATGAGCAAGTTGTAGAAAGTCATGCAGTCTCATTAGAACAATTGGAAAATAGGTTGCAGCAGTGTTTTCAAGTTTTTCATGACCCTATAGCTGATGTGTTGGATGATATCTGCAGTAAAATTCCTTCTCCATTAGCTAACTGTGACACTGAAAAGAGTGTTGATATAAACTTGATCCGACAGCCGGTTTCTTTGTCATTTTCAGCAGAAATCTCATTACAAAGCTCATCCGAAAATTTGCAGTCATATCAGGATAGTAATGAAGAAGATTCTTGTTTTGTTGTTGATCATCAAGAAACATTAGTCATTCACGAGTTTCAGGATCCTTTTGTCAACTTGTTGCAATCATCAAGGGAAGAAAGCACAGATGTTGGGAAAATTTTAAAATCAAGATATGAAGGCTACCTAGAGCAGAACAGTAATGTATTATATGGTCTGGAAATCAATATGTATCCTTATGAAGATTCTTTTGCATCGCTTTTGAGGTCAGCCGGAGGGCTCATGCTTTGCAATTTCATCAAGTTTCAATTTGATTTCAAGTTTTCATGGGAGTTACCTTTTAGTAGTTCTCTCTTCTTTCTCATAAGCAAGCACTTGCAGAGAATTCAAATAGCAACCAGAATGCTGACATGGTTGCATTGGTTGTTCCATTTCACTTGATCAAGTGATGAAAGGATTAGTTAGAGTAGGTTTTGTGGAATAAGCTCAATTCTAAGCATTTTTTTTCAGTTAGTTTTCAGTTTGTCACAAGTCATTTTATGTCATTTGAGTATGCAGCATTTAGTCATGCATTTCAATTTAAGTTTTTTGACCGTATTGGCCCACATGGTTAGGCACTTGGTCTACGGTGTTCTTGACACCTCCAAGGAGCTACCATCCCCAACAAGGCCGATGTTAGAGTCAGTTTTTGCATAGTGCCATCAGTGGTCAAAAATCCTCTTTTCATATCATATTAGGGTCCCACTCAGAAATTTTTGTCATTCCACCTAGGTCCTCATTTTAAAATTTACTCATTGATGGTAACCCTAGTCAAAAACCTCACTCTTCCTCAAAAATTCATACTTGTTGGCCCACCTTCATGTGTCTTACTAAGCATACATTGACCATCAAGGCCCATTTCATCATATTTTGTGTCAGTCAAGTCCACCTGAAGTCTGCTCACTCAAGGTTTTCATTAGGTCTCTAGGTTTCATTTTTTCAAGGTCCAATAAAACACCATTTCACTGCATAAGGCCAACAAAGTATGAGAGTGAACTAAATAATATCCCTTTTTCAATTAAAGAGGATTTGCAAGCATGTAACCATGGTTGCCAAAGGTTCTAATTTTGATTTCAAGTATGAATTTCATTCCAATTTGTAATTTTATTCCAAAAAACAGAGATGTATTTCTATTTTTTATATTTATGTAATTTTATGTCAAGTATATGTAACAAGTAACTTTTTCTCAAGCTCCCAACTCAGTTCCAAAATGCCAAAGGACCAAAAAGTCAAAGGTCAAAGTGTTCTCAATGTATATCAAGTGATCAATTTGTCAAAGAAAAAGTCAAGAGTAAAGATATAGTTTCCAAGAGTAAGGTGAATGACAAAAGGAAGAAAGTGGGTCCCAAGATCAATTTTGAAAATTTAAACAAGGTATAAAGACCATCAAAGACCAAGGGAAGGCTCATTTGCACTCTTATCCATCAAAATCTCACTCACCTACACTCCATCTACCTCCCTTGACCTTCTCCCATGCCCATTCCTCTCATTTCCCTCTCCTAGGGTTTTGAGGGCATTTTTCTTGGTTTCATGACCTCCATGGTTAAAATTTAAATCATCAACAAAACTTGTATCCTGATGCTCTTATGCCTTCCCCTATCCTTAATATAGCTTCCTTAACACTTCCCATCATTCCTATCCCTCAAAATCATCATTATTCTACAAACCCTAGCCTATTGCTATGCTTTTGACAGTTTTCTAGACTAGGCATGTGTTTTTCCCTTTTGGACCCCTTCCCCTCACTCAATCCTTGAAATTTCAGTTTCCCCTACTTCCTAACATCCCTCCCTACTTCCAAAAAATTTCCTAAGAATTTAGAAGCGCCATATCCCCTTTATTTCTCTTCATTCCTATAAATTTCCCAAGTCCCCTATTTTGCCTACATTAAGGCATAATTTCCTCTCCCATTGAGCTAGGGTTTGCTATGGAATCAGAGACATCTGAGTAGAGGAGGCATAAGGGAGGTCATTTCAACAAGCATGAGGCCATTCCAACTCATAGACATCATGTTTCCATCCTTTTTCAAAAAGTCATTCCAAGGGACAAATCATTGGCCACACACAGGGCCAGTTTTTATTCAAACTATGCTTCTAACCAAATAGAGATGAATTTGACAAAAGTGAGACAGGTTTTGTCCATCATAGGCCAAGTACGAAAAACCTCCTTCAGTTTTTACACAGGTGTCATGGTTTTGGAGAAATTTCAAAAATACAGTTGCTACAAGAGAGTTGTTGCACTTTTGAAGTGACCTCGGGAAAATCATTGTTCCTCCTAGCTGGATTGTCCAAATGAATTTCTTGATGAGTTAAATGATAACTAGACAGAAAGATATTTCCAGTGAGCTATCATGAGCTCAATTTGGAGTTGAGGAAGACCTCCAAAAGTTTACTTCAAGAGCACACTTCAATTTTGCACCCTCATTCTGCACTTTTTGACTAGTCTTGGGAGAATGAAGTTTTGGAGGGTCAAATTAAGCCCATTTTGAAAACTAAAGGCATATTTGGAAACTAGACTAGATAATATTTTCAATGAGCTATCATGGGCTCAATTTGGACTTCGGGAAGACAATCAAAATCAGCCTACAAGTTGGAGGGTGCACTTGACATAGAGAGGGCGTGTTTGACCAGATGCCTGTCAAACACACAACACCTAGGGTGCTACGCTATTTTTTGGGGCATCTAATGAGCAAAAGGTCAACATCATTGGATTCAGAGTGATGAGGACATGCACCCTGTGCATTTTCTAGGCATTTGGAGACAAACAGGTTAGTCAAAAAGGTCAAAAACCACCTTTCTGCCTCATTTCTGGCTTGGGCGCTGCGCATTTACCAGTGTTGGGAGATTCAGTTTTTCACAAGGCAAATGAGTTCTGAATTGAAAAGCGAAGACATTTTTAGAAAGTAGACTTGAAGGGCTTTCCAACAAGCCATCTTGGAGCAAATTTGGACACCAGGAAGGCACCCAAAAGTAGTCCTGAACTTGGAGGGCACGTTTGACAATCTTCTCCAATTTTCTAAGTTTCTCTCCTGTTTTGATTTTCACCTTGGAAAATGATGATTTTACCTATGTAAATGATCAAATTGGATGTAATTATCATGTTTTTACTATTACCTAGGGTAAATGCATTAGGTAAATCAAGCAGATGAGGTGTAATGAATCAGTTCATTTAAGACAGGAATGAGTCACTTGGACCATCTTGCAAGTTAGCTATCAATGCAGATTTTTGTGTAATATCTTCCTCACCTCATGGATTCAACCCCTGAGGATGTGGGGAAGTGATTTTCATGTCTATTTAGTCCCTTTATTCACCATAGAGAAGGGTTGGACTCAATTGGATGTTGTATTATTGATCAGACACACTAGTGTAATCAGTGTTTGGCAGAATTCAATGAATGAGTTGCAGCTATTTTGGTGGAATACCTGTGGTATGGAATTTTGACATAATTTCTTCTTATGTTTCATATGTTTGAATGTTTTGCACTCCCATGTTTCTGTTCACTACTATAATATGTTGATTTTCAAGTTGATGAGCAGAATACATCTTTCATGCTCTGTTTTGGGGAAATCTTCATAGTTTGTCCATTTTCTTCAGTTTAGAAAGAATGCATGCTTGTCTTGCTCTTTCTAGCACCTCACCAGTCTTATCCATCTCACTTCATAACCTGAAAGTGTTCGAGTGCCTATCTACCTTGCTCCATCAGATGTCTACAATCATACCCTCATTTGCCCTGACTTAGTCTCTTTGACCTAATCCTCATTCAACAACCCCATCAAATCAAATCAAAACAATCTCTGCACTTTATACCTAACCTAAAACCCTAATCCATCTAGCCCTCTTGACTATGATTCTTTGGAGAGAACCCTCTTCGGCCTGGTAGGGCTAGCTACCAAGTCAAAAGATTGGTATGTGATTACCTCAGTTGGACTCTTCCTTGGCCTTGTAGGTCCGAAGGAGTGATAACATCTTATATGCTGCCCTAATGAGATTTAGATGCAGTCATGGAGAGTCTTATACATTGCCATGAAGGAGACTTATACGCTGCCCTAATGGGATCAAGCCATAGTCGTGGAGGAAGACTTATGTGCAGTCCAAGGGAAGGATCTAGCCTCCATATAGCCGCAGTCTGATAGGAGCTCAAGTGCCCTAACTGCAGGTCATCAACAACCCTAATCTACGTAGTCAAGGAGACTTCTATAACGCAGCAAGGAGAGGCTTTAATGCTGTCAAAGAAAGCCCTAAAAGAGCCCTAATTGCAAGTCTAGAAGAGACCTTAATCCACTGTTTCAGGAAGCCCTAATGATGACCTAAACGCAATCCTAAAGGAGGAAACATAACCGTTGTCTTAGAGGTGCCCTAATGTCCTAAACGCAGGACGTATTCCGCAAAATCAAGAGACCTAATTAGCAGCCCTCATCTACTGTTAAGAGGGACCCATTTGCAGTATTGTGAAGCTCCTATTTGCTGTCATGAAAAAGCCTTATACACAGCTCTATAAGTTGTAGTAGAAGAGGCCCTAATCAACAACATATAAAGACCTAAGGCACAGCAAGAAGAGTGGACTTATGCCGTAGCAAAAGGAAGCATTTCATCAGCGTTAAAGTCACATTGTTGTAGGTGACAGCATGGACTGTTTTGGGCATGATCAAGCTATGCTTGAACTCGGTACGCTGGGCAGAAGAATCCGCAATAAGGAGGAACTAGAGGTTGTTGTAAGGGTTGTTTGGATCACTGTTTGAAGGGACCAAAGTTACAGTCAACTGTTGGGCTAGGCCGCAGGCCATAGCAAGCGATTGGCGGCCTTTTAGGAGCTATGTTCTGAAGGTTAACAGCCCTACAAGGTATTGTGTGGTTGGATGGACTATATGAAGGTTACCCACTGTATATAGGTGGGCAGTGGGGGTGTTTAGTATGTTGTAGCACACTGAGTTTGTGCCCTAACCAGTGATCAGGTTTGCCAAGATATGCTTCAATCCTTATAGCGTATACAAGTTGCTAAATGGGCAACCTTGACATGATCAGTGAAGTAGCAAAGGAAGGAGAGTCTTTTGGAAGGAAAGCTTCAGTATGTTGGGTAATTGGTTGAGTTGTTCTAGGCCTATCATCTGCTGCATATATTCCATCCTCATTGTGTCATCTTCATGATGAAGATCTCTGATGTCTGATTTTGGCAAGTCAAGTATTGACTTCAAAGGTATTTGTACTATCTCTCTCTCTACTGAAATATTGAAGAATATAAGAAGAATTGATCAAGGGTTTCCCCACATTGGGGTTTGTCCCTGGCTGGTGCCACATCTTGTGTCCTTTTGTCTTGGCTTGGCTTCTACTGTTTATGTTTATGTTCTATCTGCTCTTTACTATCATGTTGATGTGATTGCTAATCTGAATATTGACATTGGGCCATTATGTAAAATTGAAGTAAATTGCTCTTAGCATAGAACATACCTAAAATTAACATGGTATCAGAGTTGAGGTGAAGACAAAGCCCAAGCAGGAGTGAAAGAGCAATCACAGAAGATAGTGGGAAAGGACAAAAGGCTCAATGGGTTCCTCATCCCACTTCCCGGCTGAAGACAAGCTCCGTGAAAAGTCTGACTATCACGGATGTAAGATGTCTCTGGATCTGACATTAGAAGAGCAAGAAGTGTTGGATTACGTGAAGGGTAAAATCCCTGAGCCTCCATCAAATGCACCGGCTGCTAAAAAGAAAAAGTACACCAAGGGTGAAGTCGAAGCGAAGAATATTATCAGGGATTCCATCGACAAGTGTCTCGTGGCCTACCTAAAGGTCACTTCAAAAGAAAGCCCAGATCGAAGGGTGGAAGGAAGGGAGGATGATTTGTTTGCAATAAATTTGGCCACTATGTGAGGGAGTGTCAAAATAGAAAGGACACATCACATGATGATGATCACAATCACTTCAAGGGCAACCTCAACAACAACAATCAAAGGAATGGCAAGCTCAATGGCAAAGGAAAGAGGAATGTAGGAAATCATGGAAATGGTCAACCCTCCAAGAAAGCAAGGAACTCCAGGTATGAATCAAATGTTGTTAACAATAAGCAAGATGAGTATTATCTTATATCGGCCCTCTCCACTGCCTCTCCTCTGGACACTTTGGGAAATTGGCTTATTGATAGTGGTGTTTCAAGGCACTTCACCGGATACAAGGAAGCTCTCTCTAATCTGATAGAGAGAGAAACAATCTTGGAGATTAGTCTTGGAGAAGATGCCACCTATTCCGTAAAGGGTGTAGGGAACATTACTCTTCAATTGGAACAGGGTAACTCGATTCATTTACAAGAGGTTCTTTATGTACCTGATCTTAAGAAGAACCTGGTGTCCATTTCGGCAAGGGAAGACAAAAGTTACAAGGTGGCATTCATCGATGGAAAGGTACGTGTTTGGAAAAATAATTTTAAAGATGCTTTTACTCTTGGGTTCAAGATTGACACTTTGTATCAAGTTGCAGGAAGTCCATTAGGGACCATATCGTGTGACACATCTCTTCAATGGCACCAGAGGTTTGCCCATCTTCATTGTAAAGCCCTACTTGATGTGAGACAAATGGTGATAGGGATGCCTGAATTCAAAGAAGTGCATGAAGGTACATGTCCAAGATGTACCAAAGGAAAACTTACAAGGGGACCATTCGCCTCATGTAATAGCAAGACCATAGGTGTGGAACAACCCGAGGGGTTTGAGATTCATGATCAGGAATCTGATGTACACAGGTTGAAGAAATATCTCTATGATTTAAAGCAAGCACCCCGGGCTTGGATTGAGAGGATTGATAGCTATCTAATGAAGCGAATATTCACTAGGATTAAAGCCGATCCAAACCTTTGCTTTAAGGTTGTGGATGATAGACCTCTCATACTGGTACCTTATGTGGACGATCTCTTTCTCGCAGGTACAGACCCTCTCATTTGAAAAAGTAAGAGGGAGTTGGATTCTGAATTTGGAATGGTGGACTGCAAGCCTGTGACTACCTCGATGGAGCTTAACTTGAAGAAGTTATGCGGTAGTGCTACCAGACCTGATTTGGAAAATGCCTCTAATTTTCATCAACTCATAGCAGCATTGATGTTCTTGGTGAACTCCGGATATATGTTTTGCAATCAGCATGTTGAGCCAACATATGGTTGAGCCTCATTGGATTGGTGCCAAGAATCTTCTGAGATATCTTCGGGGCACAACCACTCGTGGACTGAGGGACATTGCTGAAGATGTGAGGCTGCATGATTATTCTGATGCTGATTGGGCAGGCAGTGTGGCGGATCGCAAGAGCACTTCTGGACGTTGTTTCTCTTTGGGTTTTGTTTCGATATCCTGGATGAGCAGGAAGGAAAAGTCGGTTGCTTTGAACACCGCTACGGTCGAATACATAGCTGAGAGTATGGCCTCCTGTGAAGTTGTCTGGTTGTGGAAGCTCTTCAATGAGCTGTTTGGACATGTGTTGGATACCACCATGATCTTCTGTGACAACCAGAGTGGGATTTAATTGTTGAGGAATCCCGTGTTCTATGATCGCTCCAAGCATATAGACATCAGTTACCACTTTATCTGGTATATGGTACAACAAGGAGCAAGAAGACTACAACACATTGGGACTGATGTGCAGGTCGCCGATATTCAAATGAAGCCCCTAGGAAAGGTAAAATTCTTAGCTTTCCGAGAACGACTAGAAGTCGTGGAGAGGCCCTCTTTTGAGGGTTTGGTATGATATATCGAGCTCTAGGAGCTCCGTGGGGCTTGGGGTACTTCTTGGAGCGATTAGCAACCATAGGGTGAGTGGTTCAACCTTACCCTAGTGGTCTACTATATAGGCAGGATGAGTGGTTCATCCTTCTCCTGTTGAGATACAATCATAGGGTGAGTGGTTCAGCCTTCCTCTAGTGATTTGTTGTGTATAGGGTGAGTGGTTCAACATTCCCCTGGGTTACCCCTGGCGACATGTAGGCAGGATGAGTGGTTTATCCTTCTCCTGCTGAGACATCCTACCCATGCAAGTCTGGGACTCATGGGAAGTACCTCTCATCTAGCCAATGAGCAGGGAAATGAGAATAGGGACCATAGTTGTTAAGTTTAGGCATGTTCTATGCTAGAGCAATTTATTTAAATTTTCACAGTTAGCAATCAACATTACAATAAACTGCAGATAGAACATAAATATAAAATGCAGAAAACAAGCGAAGACAAGAGGACACAAGATGTGGCGTGAGCCAGGGACAAACCCCACAATGTGTGGGGAAACCCTTCATCAATTCTTCTTTTATGTTCTTCAAATTTCAACAGAGAAAGAGAGAGAGAGATAGTACATTTACAACAGAAGTCAATACTTTGACTTGTCTAGATCTAAGCATAGATCATCTCCTATAACGATGAGATCAGTTGAAGACATTCTGCTTCAACTGATACCTATCATCATGCTGCATCTGGTCCTCTTGCTGCACCACTGCATACTGCACCATGCTGCACTAATCATGATTATTATCATGCTGCCCATGTCCATGATCTCATCCATCATCATCATCAAGCTACCCATGCTCATGGTCATTTCAGCGTATATATATTTCTTCATTACCAACGTATATATATATTTCCACTGCTTGCATATAAGGCCTTTTATGTCTGTGTGTAGTTTAGAGCATTATCTTGCAGCTAGGGCTCTTTCTAGTCCAGCGTATTCTTTCGGTCATCTTCTCCAAAAACCCAAGACGTGGATAGGAGATCACCTCAAGAATACATGTTCGCAAATGATATCAAATCCTCATCTATTTATACCAAAACGAGGATGATGAATAGACACGTCAGTTGGTCTTCTAGAGCCTACATCAGAGCTGCACGGCTTGATAATAATTACATAAACAAAATAAATTCATATCTCCATAAATACTTATCGGAATCGGATGATCTTTGGATCAATCCTACACCTCTCGACAAGAGGGATCCAATAAAAATATCAACTGCCATAAATAAGCCAACCCACATGGAGTTTGGCCCTAGTTGCCAATTTAACACTCCCTCTCAACTAGGGAGAACTCCATCCATTGATCCATATGTCCGACTGTACTATCTCGGCCATAAGTGCCTTGCACTGCTCTGCCTAGCTCTGCTTTGCTCTACTGGCTTTGCTCTGCTTTGCTCATCTCTGTTGGCTCTGCTCGGCTCTGCTCAGCTCTGCTGGCTCTGCTCAGCTCTACTGGCTCTGCTCAGCTCTGCTAGCTCTGCTCTGCTCTGCTCAGCTCTGCTGGCTTTGCTCAGCTCTGCTGGCTCTGCTCTGCTTTGTTGGCTCTGTTGGCTCTGCTCTGCTCTGCTCAGCTGAACTATGAAGAAGAAGAATTGATCGAGAATGAGTCATATCACTCTCCACTGACCTGAAGTCAGTCTCAGAGTGCATACCACTGGTCCCAGACTAGTCTCCACTGACCCAAAGTCAGCTTTATAGTAAGTACCACTCCTACCACTGGTCCCAGACCAGTATCGCAGTCTCAGAGAGTGTATCACTAGTCTTAGACCAGTCTCAACCGACCCGAAGTCAGCGTCATAGTGTGTACCACTCTCACTGGTCCCAAACCAGTACTGCACCGACACGAAGTCAGTCTCGGAGTATGTACCACTGATCCCAGACCAGTCTCAGCCGACCCGAAGTCAGCGTCATAGTATGTACAACTCCTACCACTAGTCCCAGACCAGTATCG
>APFE030960605.1:47705-62296 GCA_000404065.3 Pinus taeda
CTGTGTACACAGGGTGAATGGCTCAGCCTTCCCTTGTGATACCCCGAGGCAACTTAGGGATAGGGTGATTGGTTCTACTGTCGAGGCATCCTACCCATGCAGTCTGGGATACATGGGAAGTACCTCTCATCTTATCAATGAGCAGGGAAATGGGGTTAGGGACCATAGTAGTACTATCGATGGATGCATCATTGTATCTACCATACTCCCTATGTTAGGATGACCTCCATTGATTTGGGATCAATGAAACTGATCTGAGATCAGTATGAATGGTTTGAGACACTCTCTTGTGATATTGATCTGGGATCAATAAAACTGACTTTGGGTCAGTAGAGAATGGTATGAGACATTCTCGATCAATTCTTCTTCTTCATGGTTCGACAGAGTAGAGCACAGCACAGCACAGCAGTGCAGGGCACTGATGGCAGAGATAGTACAGTTAAACATATGGATCAGCAGATGGAGTTCTCCCTAGTTGAGAGAGAGTTTTAAAATTGGCAACTAGGGCCAAACTCCATGTGGGTCATCTTATTTATGGCAGTTGATATTTTTCTTGGATCCCTCTCATCGAGACGTATAGGATTGATCTAAAGATCATCCGATTCCGATAAGTATTCATGGAGTTGTGAATTTATTTGTGTTATAAGACAATTCATCAAGGTCTGCCAGCAACCAAATAAGCCCCTCATGTGCTCAACATTTTAGTATAAAAGGAGATGACTTGAGAGTCATTTTACACACTTCTTCTCTCTTGATTTCTCTCCACTTGTCTTGGGTTTTAGTGTGAGAGAAATCTAGGAGGAAGTAGCACTCATGCAGTCCTAAGGAGGATGATCTAGCTCTTAACGCAATTATGGCGGAGAGATCTAAACGCTGCCCTATGGAGAATCCCTAACGCTGCCCTTTGGAGAAGCCCTAACACTGCCCTATGGAGAAGAGCTAACGTTGCCCTATGGAGAAGCCCTAATGTTGCCCTTTTGAGAAGCCTTAACATAACCTATGAAGAGGTATACACAGTCAAGAAGGGCAGCAATGTAAGCCCTCAACGCAGATTAGAAAAGGGTCTCTACCCTAGATGGATGCCCTAGAACCTTAGCGTAGTCTAAGGAAGAATGAAAGCTCTAACCGCAACAAGGGATAGGCTTGTAACAAGCCGCAGTCCCTTATACACCTACAGGTCAACGTTAAGGCTAATAAGGAGGGTGTAAGGGCTAGTTGTGACTGCGGGGAAATAACAAGCCAACGTGTGGTTTAGGAATGCTAGGGAAGGGTGATCATAGCCTTGGGACAAAAGTTGTGAAGGTTGTCGAAGCAGTGGTTAGAATACCCTTACCAGTCCAGCAATGTGGCAATCAGAGAATCCCCTAACAATGAATTGATGTAAGTGCAGCAACATGATATAATAAGGTGTGACAGCTTTGTAATAAAGGTGTAGCATGTAAGGGACGGCAAGCATGCAAGGGACAACAAGCAAGCAATTGGGACAGCAACAAGACATGGTGTTGCAATAGCAATTGGGACAGCAATAAGACATGGTGTTGCAATAGCAATTGGGATAGCAGCAAGACATGGTGTTTGCAATAACAATTGGGACAACAACAAGACATGGTGCTGCAATAGCAATTGGGACAGCAGTATGGTAAGCAAGGTGCAGCAAGCACGTGGTGGCAAAACAAGGTGCAACAAGCACATGGTGGCAAAACAAGGTGCAGCAATGGCAAATGATGGTATATGCTGCAGTACAGTGATGGGTACTGTCATGATTGATGAAGCATGATAAGATGCAACATTGTGATGATGGGTGCAGCATGGTGAGGTGCAATATTATAACAAGATGCAGCACAATGATAAGTGAAGGAGTCACCTTGGAAAATCATTTGAAGCAGCATGTCTTCAACTAATCTCATGTATCATCTTCTTAGAGATGATCTATGCTCTTATCTAGATAAGTCTAAGTGTTGACTTCTGTTGTAAATGTACTATCTCTCTCTCTCTGTTGAACTATTGAAGAAAATATAAGAAGAATTGATCAAGGGTTCCCCACATCAGGGTTTGTCCTTGGCTAGCGCCACATCTTGTGTCCTCTTGTCTTGGCTTGTCTTCTACGATTTATATTTATGTTCTATCTACAATTTACTTTAATGCTGATGTGATTGATAATCTGGAAAAGATATTGAGCTAACTGTGAAAATTGAAATAAATTGCTCTAAGCATAGAACATACCTAAAATTAACAGTTTACTTCCAGAATCATCTTCCTGATATCCTTGATAACCTAATATTTCACAAGACACAACATACTAGATCTATGCACTAGATCCTTGAAGGCATTCTCACCTTATAAACATACTTGGACCTACAATTATTTAAGCATTCAGGAGGCACACTGCCAAGGCATACCTTTTGATTGTGAAATCTAACTCATACCTGAAGACTCGTTGAGCTTAACTCCAAAATCTTTAATGAATTTAGACTTTTGTGATCCATAACATTGTTTAGAAAGTTTTCGGCGAAATCACATAGAAAATAATTTGTCGACGCGTTTCGAACCAACCAGTGTGGTTCATCGTCAGGACAAGGTGAAGATCCAATCCAGCTTAGCTAGTTAAATAGTGTGTGCAGAGACTCCAACGACTAATTTGACCTATTGACCCAAGTCAAACCAATAAAATCCTTGCTATATTTATTAATTAATGTTATTCTAAAATTAGTTAAATTTGGTAAATTATATAATAAAATATTCAATAGTTACCTGTACTTGTATATATATCTATTAAAAACCTAACTAATTCATATTAAAATAATACCCTTGGTATACCATATAATTATTTAATAATAATAATATTTAAATTATAATTCATCTTTAAATCTAATGGTCAAAATTGAAATTAAAATATTTTATAATAAATTTAATAATTTCTATTAAATAAATAATTTAATAATTTATTATATAAATAATATCATAGATATATTAAATTCCTATTATTTATAGAAAATTAGTTAAATTAGGTAAAATATTATTTGTTAATGGGCTTATTAATAAAAGTACATATATGTACCAAAAACGAAAATCAACAATATTGGTACAACATATATTTATTTAATAATACTAATTATTTATCATTTAAATCAAAGGTCCATTTGAAACTAAATTACTGAATTATATCCTCTATCAAGGAATAATTTAATAATTATTAATTTGCTAATTTATATTAAGTAATCTATATTTATTTGATACTTTATTAATTGTATATAATGTTATAATAGGATAATATTAATATATTTCATAATATATAAATATATATACATAATAGAAATCAAGAAATAAGAAATAATTTGAATAATAATATTCCAACGAATGATTAAAAAAGGGGCTCGAAATTAAATTCATAAAGACCTTATTAATGAATAATACCAAGTAATTAAGACCAAATAACATTAGGAATCCGAGAGGAGAAAAATAAAAAAGCAAACTAATAAAAAAATTTATAAAAACCCAAGGGGTAAAGGGACCAACCCCAGAATCAACCCTAAGACCTTAAAAATGAGGGATAGAGGAGGCTAGGAAGACAGGGCTCGGACCCAGCAACTGTTAATCTTCCACCATCATCCCTATTAAGATTCTTCGGCCTTTTCTCAATCTCCAGGGCCTCCAGGGCCTCTCTAAATTTACGATGGTGAAACTGCGCAACCTTAGCAATGACTTGAGCCTCCTCAATACAAACATGATGCTTCGTCTTTTTAGCATGTTCAGCCAGGGCTGAGGACTTGGCCCTCCCATGCCTTAAGTCAGCGGAATGCTCGCTCATCCTTTGCTTGATAGAGCGACCTGTCTCACCAATATATGGTGTCCCACAGGAACAAGGAATGACATAGACGCCCTTCATGTCTTTTGGGTCGACAGGATCTTTTACCGACCTTAGGGAGCCACGGATCGTACTGAGAGGTCTAAAATTTGCGGGCACATCGTACCTCCTCAGAATCCTGGCAATCCTATCAGTGGTCCCTTGGATGTAAGGCATGTTAACCCCCATGACACGATCTTTAGGTTCCCTTTGGATCGAAGGCTCCTTCTTAGCCTTTAGGAAGGCTTTTCGACCCAGGTGTCTACTGTAACCATTCTTCTCAAAGACATCTAGGAGATGAGCCTTCTCAGATTCCAAGCTCCCTTCATCCGAAATTCTAACAGCACGGGTGGTAAGAGTGCTCAGAACCCCTAACTTCTGAGCGGGGAAATGATGAGAAGAAGCATGCAAGTATTGCTCAGTATGCGTCTTCTTTCTAAACACCTGATGATAGAAGGAACCATCCTCCTTCTTAGAGATGAGAACATCCAAGAACAGAAGACAACCATTGTCTTCTTTCTCCATTGTGAATTTTATGGCGGTGGACTGGTTATTGAGATGACTGAAAAAACGATCCAGCTCATCAGGGCCATGAGACCAGACAACGCCCGTGTCATCAACGAATCTTTTCCAAAGCTTCGGTAAAAGCCGAGAGGAGGCCAAGGCCTTAGACTCAAAATCCTCCATAAAGAGATTAGCGACGACAGGGGACAAGGGGGAACCCATGGCAACTCCGCAAGTCTGCTCATAGAACTCTCCCTCGAAGCTGAAAAAGGTGGAGGTAAGGCAAAGCTCAACCAACTTAGCCGTATCAGGGTCGGTGAGCCTATTAATCACCGCCATGGCCTCATTGATGGGAATACAGGTGTAAAGAGAGACCACATCGAAACTTACCAGAATGTCCTCAGGCTCAAGATTAATTTTCTTAAGATCATCAATAAAGGAGGCCGAGTCTTTGACAAAGGACTCAGTCTGACCCACCAAGGGTATCAACTTTATAGCGAGGAACTTTGACAAGAGGTAAGTCGGACCACCTATGGTGTTGACAATGGGTCTCAGGGGAACCCCTTCCTTATGGACCTTTGGAAGGCCATAAATCCTAGGAGCGATGGGGTTTCCCTCAATCAGCTTCTGGGATAGAGGATTAGTGGAATTGCACGACTTGATCGCAAGAGCGACTGCTCTGGAGACCTTTGTAAGAGGATTTTTCAACAACTTCTTATAACTCCCACTATTACACAGATGATCAAGCATCTTATTCCTGTAATCACTCCTATCCAGGAGGACAGCAGCCCCACCTTTATCTGCTTTTAAGACCACGACGTCATGATTTTTGTTCAAGGCCTTTAGAGCCTCAAACTCAGCCTTGCTGATATTGCTACGGGGAGGCTTAGCCCTCCTCAAGGCAACGGCACAATCCTGCCTAATCGTGTCTTTAATCTTATCAGGAAGGTTCTTAATGCCACATTCCACATCACAGATGATGTCTTCGACTGGGATTTTTCTGGGCGCTAAGGCAAAATTAAGACCTTTTCCTAAGAGGCTAAAGACTGCAGGAGGAAAGGAAAAACTGGATAAATTTATCACCTTATTGCCCTGAGGGAGAGGACACGAACCATTCATAGAACTACCCATATTATCACTACTACCATTAAAGCTATAAATTTCATTAGAAGCTTTATTACCAAGACCCTTTTTTTACCAAATTTATTAAAATTAATCACCTTGTTATTAACTTCTCTATTTATATTATTATCCTTATAATCCATTGTTTTACCCTTATAATAGCTATTAGTGTGACAATCCCTTGTAATATCACTATGTCCCTATATTAGGATCTCCTTCTTACAATTAATTATTTTATTATTACCCTCCTCATAATCCATTGCCTTACCCTTACAATAGCCATTAATGTGACAATCATTTATAATGTCACTATGCCCATTTATTATTATATCATTATTATAATTAATTACTTTATTACTACCCTCCCAATTTATATTATAATCTTTATAATAATGCCCATTTATTATTATATCATTATTATAATTAATTACTTTATTACTACCCTCCCCATTTATATTATAATCTTTATAATAATGTCTCTTAAAGAAATTACCCTTACCCCCATTCGTTACGATATCACTATTATCCATAGTGCTCTTACCATTAATACCAATTTTACATTTAAGATCCAGACCACTCTTAATCAAGCCAACGTCTTCACAACCTAATTGACCAGAAACGCCAACCACCGAGTCGCTAGCACGGATGCACTTACCAGGAAACTCCGAAACAGGCTCAAGGTCACTTGCCGCAGGAATACCTCGTGGGCTCAGCTCAATCGAAGCAAACAAACTAGAACCCGCGCAGTCCGAACCATCCGGGATCTCCTTATTCAGGCAAAACCGTTCCGTAACATCCACGGTCCGCCCCTGATCAATTAAGGGTTCAACACCGTACACCGCTGATCCATGCGTTACTAACAATTGAGCATCGATTTGAGAAGGGAATAACGAGCCTTCAGCCAGACCCACATCTTTGCCGTCCAGATTTGCCGGGAAGTCCTTCCCCACGTGAACTGGACTCAAACCGAATGATACACGCGGATGACCGATCAAGTCCGAATGGGACTGCGCAGCGCTTGGCTTCGGATCAACGTGTGGATTTTTCATACTGTTACCCACGCGAACCTGATTACCACTGCATGATACAAGCGGAGACACGCCTTGATCAACCAAAAGCGAATGGGATTACGCAACACTTGGCCCTGGATCCACGCATGGATTTTCCAAACCGTTGCTGTCTTTCACCAGATCCGAGCCTGAGGGGGGCGGATCAAAATATACCGTCGAAGCGCCACTTAAAACCCAAGACCTCAGGGAGGAGACCTGGTCCAAAGAGACCCGACTGTCTGAGCCATGATCAGATACAGTACCACATTTCAAATCAGAGCAACCAGAAAGTTTAAAAAACTTAGCTGACTGCCTGATCTTAAGTAATTCTTCCAATCTTAAGGACTTCAGCGCTGAACACGCATCAATCCGAGACCAGAGAGCAGCAAGGAAAATATTTGCCAGTTCCAGATGAGCAGCCAGAAGAAGCCTGGACAGATGATCCAGATCCTTCCTTACCCTGCAAATCTTTGATCTGACCAACCCTAAGCTTGCCTTTAGAAAAACGCCACAATTTCTGGGAACATTGAGGCTGTGCTTGATCTTGGCAAAGCTAGGAATAACCGAGGAATCTCTGCAACGCTTAAGAAACACTAGATCAGATTTCAACTTTGTGACCTGCATGCGTGTCCGCTCGAAACGATGAACCTTTTTAACCGCGACTTCTCCGTGCAAGGAAGTTATTAATGAATTTAGACTTCTGTGATCCATAACATTGTTTAGGTACTACTATGGTCCCCTAAATTCATTTCCCTTACTCATTTGATTCAAGATGAGAGGTACCTTCCCATGGAGTTCCCAGGACTACATGGGTAGGATGCCTCGATAGGAGACTTAATCAAATCCTGTCCTCACAGGGGAGAAAACAATCAATCCTGCTACATCGCATGGAGAGAACACATATCCAGGCTGCCATGGAGATACACATCAATCTATTGCCTCACAGAGAACTAGTCATCCTGCTACACAGGAGAGCGATCATCTGGTTCCACAATGAGAGGTGATCATCTTGTCCCACAAGAGAGCGATCATTCTTGTTCGAGTGCTCACCACAGGGGAGGTGAGTCACCCTGTGGTCATATGTTGCTCCCGGTTAGAACTGCAAGGCCCCCCAGGAGCTCCCCAGAGCTCAATGTATGCAACATGCAGGACCCTTGTACAAGGGTCTTTTGACGACTCAAATTGTTTGGGAAAAAATCACAAATTCGATCTTTCCTCGGAGGCTCTTCCTGTACTCATTCTCAATGCGATGGAGTCTTCCTTGATCTCAACCTTACCATATCCCAAATTAAGGCAGTATCGATGTCTCCATCTGCTTGGAGGCAATTGCCGAATCCCAAGATTCCTTCAAAAATCGAATCCCACCTCTGGTTGTCACAGAGAATCATAGTGGTATTCATCATGTGTACAAACAGCTCACTGAAGAGCTTCAGCAACCCGACTGCCTCACAGAAGGCCATACTATCAGCAATGTATTCTGCCTTGGTGGTGCTCAGAGTCACCGATTTCTGCTTCCTGCTCATCCAGGATATCGAGGCAGATTCCAAAGAGAAACAACACTGAGAAGTGCTCTAGTGATCCTCCATACTGCCTGCCCACTCATCATTCGAATAATCATGTGGTTTTATATTTCGGGCAGTGTATCTCAATCCATGAGAGATTGTGCCCTGAAGATATCTCAGAAGATTCTTGGCACCAATCCAGTGAGGCTCAAATATGAGCTCACCATGCTAACTGCATCCCATATGCCCAGACGGAGGTTCTCCAAGTACATCAACGCGAATGAGTTTATGAAACTCAAAGGCATTTCCCAAATCTGGTCCGACATCATTATCATATAACTTCTGAAAGTTAAGATCCTCGAGGCAGTCACAAGCTTGCACCTTATCTTCCCACATTCAGAATCCAACTCCCTCTGTCTCCTATAAATGAGAGGGTCCGCACCTATTAGACATAGGTGCCGGTATGAGAGGTTTATCATCCACAACCTTTGAGTAATGGTTTGGATCAGTTTTACTCCTAGTGAATCTCAGCTGCATTAGATAGCTATCAATCCTCTCACACTACGCCCGAGGTGCTTTGCTTCAAGCCATAGAGGGCTTTCTTCCACCTGTATACATGAGATTCCCTGATCATGA
Source organism: Pinus taeda (assembly GCA_000404065.3). Taxonomy (NCBI): domain Eukaryota; kingdom Viridiplantae; phylum Streptophyta; class Pinopsida; order Pinales; family Pinaceae; genus Pinus; species Pinus taeda. Next base: position 56,363 of record APFE030960605.1, read on the forward strand.
TTCTCAAACTCCTCGGGTTGTTCCAAACCTATGGACCTGCTGCATGAGGGGAAAGGTCCCCTTATAATATTTTCCTTCGGTACATTTCGAACATGTACCTTCATGCTCCTTTTTGAATTCAGGCATCCTAGTCACCATCTGATTGACAGACCTCCGGCGCTGAGTCAATGGACATGGTCCCCAGTGGACTTCCCGCAACTTGATACAACCCTGAACTCAAAAAAACATCTCTCAAAGATCTATTTTCAAACACGTACCTTTCCATCGATAAGTGCCACCCTGTAACCTTTGACTTCCATTTCCGAGATGGACACCAGGTTCTTCTTGCGATCAGGTACATAAAAGAGATTCTGGGGTCCTTGCTTTCGTGGAAGAGTCGACCATTCCTTGATACCTGCATATTAGTCATTCTTTGATCATTGAAGATGTCCCAGGACATGATTGTTTATTCATCATCAAGGATGTGGTCTCTGCCATTGGACCACTCCTTCACATACGACCGAACTTATTTCAAAAAAGCATCTGCCTTTTCCCTTCCACCCTTAGATTCCGAACTCCAATTGAAGTGATCTTTGATGGGCCATCAGAAACTTCCGCTGTGCCATTTGATAACATTCTCTACGTTCGACTTCATCCTTAGGTGAATTTGAGGAACCCATTGATCCTTAGTTCTTGGTCCCAACTGCCTTTTGGTGATTGCTCTTTCACTTCTTGCTTGGGCATTGCCTTCACCCTCAGCTCTGATACCATGTTAAGTTTAGGTAATGTTCTATCTAGATTCAATTTATTTTAATTTCACAATTAGCAATCAACATTACAATAAACTTTGCAGATAGAACATAAATTATAAACACAGAAACAGGCAAGACAATGAGGACACAAGATTGTGGCGCGGAGCCAGGGACAAACCCCACAATGTGTGGGGAAACCCTTCATCAATTCTTCTTTTATGTTCTTCAAAGTTCAGCAGAGAAAGAGAGAGAGAGATAGTACATTTACAACAGAAGTCAATACTTTGACTTGTCTAGATCTAAGCATAGATCATCTCCTATAACGATGAGATCAGTTGAAGACATTCTGCGTCAATTGATACCTATCATCATGCTGCATCTGGTCCTCTTGTTGCACCACTGCATACTGCACCATGCTGCACTAATCATGATTATTATCATGCTGCCCATGTCCATGATCTCAGCCATCATCATCATCAAGCTGCCCATGTCCATGATCTCATCCATCATTATCATCAAGCTGCCCATGCTCATGATTACATTCATCGTGATGTTGTCCATGCTCCATGCATCATTGTGCTTCCCATGCACATCATACATCACGCTGCATCATCATGCTGCCCATATGCATTATGCTGCTTATATATCATGCTGCCCAGATGTTTCCCATATACATCATGCATCCATATGCTGCTTATATATCATGTTGCCCATATAACAATTTATACGTTTTCACCTGCGAGTATATATGTCCATTTTATCAACCACATACATTTGCTGCGTATGACAATTTATATTCATTCTGGACCAACGTATATATTACTGCCCAACATCCAGCGTTTATGTTACAGTCCAATGACGAGCGGCTACATTCATAATGACTATGACCCGTATATCTCTGCGTTCCATATAATTGCGTCCATAATGAATATAACCTGTATCTCTACGTTCTATTCATCATAAATATAATACTGCGTATTTTATATATCAGCAGGTCTTATCACTGGGTTTTTGTTCCATATATAACTGTGGGTTATCTATGACCGCATTCCAAACAACAGGTTCTATATATAGCTGCGTTCCCTCCACGAGCAGCATATCTTTACATGAACTGCGTATATAACTCAAGAATGAACAACGTGTGACATAAACAGCGTATTGATGCGTATGGGACAGTGTGTGAGTGCTAGTTCATAATTGTTCCATTGACTGCATGTGGGCTTCAGGACAGCGTATGAGTGCTCTCCATGAATTATATGACCAGCGTATAACATCCACGCAGAACAACGTATAAAGACAGCGGATAACATCCACAAAGAACAACGTATACTTGAACAGCGTGTATATATATGAACTGCGTAAGGTCTCCCTCCTGTGCTTGTATTGCTGGTCATTTCAGCATATATATATTTCTTCATTACAAACGTATATATATATATTTCCACTGCTTGCGTATAAGGCCTTTTATGCCTGTGTGTAGTTTAGAGCATTATCTTGTAGCTAGGGCTCTTTCTAGTCCAGCGTATTCTTTCGGTCATCTCCTTCTCCAAAAACCCAAGACGTGGATAGGAGATCACCTCAAGAATACATGTTCGCAAATGATATCAAATCCTCATCTATTTATACCAAAACGAGGATGATGAATAGACACGTCGATTGGGCTTCTAGAGCCTACATCAAAGCTGGTCGGCTTGATAATAATTACATAAACAAAATAAATTCATATCTCCATAAATACTTATCGGAATCAGATGATCTTTGGATCAATCCTATACCTCTCGGCGAGAGGGATCCAATAAAAATATCAGCTGCCATAAATAAGCTGGCCCACATGGAGTTTGGCCCTAGTTGCCAATTTAACAATAGTACAACCGATGGATGCATCGTGTAATACCGTACTCCCTATGCTAGGATGATATTGATTTGGGATCAATTGGAACTGACTTCAGGTTAGTAAGTGTGGTATGATACACTCTATTTGGAACTGATTTCGGATCAGTAAGAGTGGTATGATACACTCTTTTTATTTGGAACTGATTTCGGATCAATAAGAGTGGTATGAGACACTCTCTTTACTTGGAACTGACTTCGGATCACTAAGAGTGGTATGAGACACTCTCTTTATATGGCACTGACTTTGGGTCAGTAAAGAATGGTATGATACATTCTTGATCACTTCTTCTTCTTCTTAGTACAGTAGAGTAGTGCACTGATGGCAAAGATAGTACGAGCTGGCAGATGGATTAGTAGATGGAGTTCTCCCTCGTTGAGAGGGAGTGTTAAAATTGGAAACTAGGGCCAAACTCCATGTGGGTCTACTTATTTATGGCAGCTGATATTTTACTTGGATTCCTCTCGTCGAGAGGTGTAGGATTGATCTAAAGATCATCTGATTCTGACATGTATTCATGGAGATATGAATTCATTTGTGTTATGTGACAATTCGTCAAGGTCGGCCAACAACCAAATTAACCCCACTTTAACCCAAGTTGCACTATTGTTGGCTTATTGGGGCCTGACCCAGGTTCGGAAGAGTTATTAGCCAAACAAATCCCACAAATACCGGCCCTTTCGGCAACAGTCTGCAGAGCGCGGACTGAGGTCTCACTCGAGGTAGTAGGGGAGGGTGCTGGAACTAGGTTTCCGCACCCTTGGGATGTCGTGATGTGGTTTGGAGGGGTAGCGAACCGTTCTACGGCCTCGCGCCACTCTGTACTGCTACAGGTTTTTCGCGTAGATCCGCACAACCGTGTTTTCTTATTAATGATTTATTATAGATATGATCTTCTTTTTACAGTCTTTAAGCAAACATTTAACGATAAAACCCAGTGCGCGCAATCATAACTAACAGAGAAAATATGATGCATAAATTCAAAACATAAGCAACAGATAGATTCGCAACAAAAGCACACAATGTTCCAGCAATTCTTATCTTTGTTTATCTTTCGTCAATACAACCAAATCCACCCTGCACACTCAGCTACAAGGGTCTGCGCCAGCTGCGAACTCTACCCAGCCCCTGCGCACACAGCGGCAGAGCCTCTAACTCTCTACCCAACGCCCTTGACTCAGACTTACAGACACTGAGCAAAAATTGCCTTCATAAACCCATAACATTCAAGATCCAAATCAAAACTTCAAAAAAATTGCCTTCTACCCTTAGAGCCTCGCTCTATTTACACCTTCCTATGGTCTGCGAACTATGGGCAGGCCGACTCACTTTCTATTATTTTATATTATTTTTGGGCGAACAACCTTTTGAGTCTTGACTGGACCTATTACATTTCGCGGAGCTTTTCACAATATCCTTACCCTAACTTATATGCTTTAAGCCCCAAACCCGTTACGTAGGGCCTCTGCTACCCAACAGGCCCCCAACACAATCATCATAACTCGTCCCGACTCTCGAGTCACTCATCGGTGTAGTGATACGAGCTCCCAATGCTTCGCGGTCCACCATCCCTCTCAGTGACGCACTACGTTCTGCTGCTTCCTCTTTGTCTCCTGCAACTCTTCTTCTAGCTCCTACTCCATTGCCTCTACTAGTTCGCGCAACCAATGATGCTCATTCTGCTCTACTCGGTCAACACAAAGCACCCCCTCATAGGATTTTAGCTCAAGCTGGGGTGTCGCATATAGGAACTCTTCATGCCAACACAGCAAGTTTCCATTCTCTAGTCTACTATACGCATTGCTTGTTGCAGCTTGTGTTGCAATTTTGCAAGACCATGGCTACTGTCGGCGAGATCCCAATCTTCAAGGTGCATCGAGACGCACTGTTAACTGCAAGTCCATCATTTGGCTCTATATTCCCAGCCTTTCCCTTATCTTGTATGGGTCACCAACGAGCCCATGGTTCAAGCTGCGGCATCCGGACCATTTCTGCTTCATATTTAAGAGTTTCCAGTACATCACCTACCGTTGGTGTTGAACTCTACGCGGCCCCCGCGGCTGTCAAGACCACAGTCTCCAGAAAGTCCCGCAGCTCTATTGGCCATATGACAACTCCCGAGCTTACTCCCTTAGCGTCAATAATGAACAGTTCCATATTGGTTGAAAGGCCCAATAGCTAACTTCTCTCGAAACCACAGATCGTTCGACGAATGCCCCCCTGTGATTTATAAGCGTCTGGAATTTCAAATTCAGCTGTTCCCTCCTTTCCTGGCGCCGTAACGTGTTGCCTACTGCAAATTGTTTCGAATCTAGCTCGTACCGCGTCTCTTAATTGCCAGCCGCCCATTCCCTGTCGCCATAACTCAGACATCTTGTCATGAACAGTGTCAGCAACGGTCACCTCTCTGCTTGTCCACGCAGCAGCGCATCCCCTTCGGCGCAACTGCGATCCCTATGACATACCAATGCTACGCACACCCTTGTTGACATGCAACTTCCTCACAGACTGCTTTATCGTCCCGCGCTCTCTTTCAACTTCCTAGAGTGATGAGACTATCCTTCAAGCGGTTAGTCAGGCGGTCAGCCTGCCCGTGTAGAGCTTCAGACGACTGCCATTTACTCTGCCCGGGAAAGGTTCTCCATTCAGCTTGGCGAGCTGGACCGCACCTCCATCTGTGACTTCTTTGACTACATAGGGTCCTAGCCAGTGCATTCAGAGCTTTCTAGGGAATTTCTCGAACTTGCTGTCATATAGTAATACTAGACCATTTTCTTTGAACGTGTGCATCTTGATGTGGTGATCATGCCAAGCTTTTTCCTATTGCTTTTGGACCTACTGATGGAATCCTGCCAAAAACCCTTCCTCCTCGAGTTCTTCTAGTTGCGTGATCCTCTCTGCCAAAGCCCCACCATTTGCCATGCCTGTCGTTGCTGCTATTCACAAACTAGGTACAATGTATTCCATTGGCATGACGGCTTCTTTGCCATAGACTAACCAGAAAGGTGTCTGGCCCATCAACTTCTTGCACGTTGTTCGGTATGCCCATAGCACAGCAAGTATGCGCAAGTCCCAATCATTTCGCTGCGCATTACATATCTTTGTCAACGTAGTCTCCAAAATTTTGTTAAAAGCTTCGACGATCCCATTTGCTTGCGGATGGTACGGCGTACTTTGTTGATGATATATCTGGAACTCCGCAGTGAGCACGCTGATAGTCTCGTTTAGAAAGTGCATGTCGCAGTCACTCATTAGAATTTTTGGACATCCAAACCGTGTTAACACATTCTTGAACAAAAATTTCACAGCTGT